>JAPYYV010011977.1:0-10524 GCA_030522625.1 Copidosoma aretas | reverse complement strand
ATTAGTTTTGGAAATATCGGTAGTGGCTATGCTAGCTTAATATCAAGCCAGCATATCCATTGTTTCTCGGAAACGGCAAGAGCAACAAAATCGGCTCTTTGGCAACAAATTAGCAACAAATTAGCAACAAATTATTCACCAGTAATTTAGCACTCAAAATGAATCCAACGTGTTTTGGGGCTACGCTGATATCGTCGGCTCTCGCACTTAGCGTGTATAGGCAGAGGCATCCGGTCTAGCCCGGATTTCAAAGCATATTCTTAAAGCAACAAATTGGCAACAAATTCTGGCTCCCAAACACATTTGAAAATATTATTAGTTTTGAAAATATCGGTAGTGGCTATGCTAGCTTAATATCAAGCCAGCATATCCATTTTTTCTCGGAAACGGCAAGAGCAACGAATTTAGCTCTTGGGCAACAAATTAGCAACAAATGAGCAACAAATTATAGTATTTTTAGTTTTATTGCCTTATGATGTGGCTATGCTAGCTTAATAGACATCAGTTCCCCCCCAGCTCCTCCCCAAAATAAGGTAAAATTTGTTTCTTTTTACCGTAAAATATGACCTTAAATAATTTGAGCTAGCTCCCCCCCGCTCCCTTTCACTTTCCCCCCGCTCCCTACCAAACTCCCCCCTACATCCCCCCAAACATGTTTTCCTTTTTGTAATAAATTTTGACAACACAATTACTTTCTTATAAGTATATAAATACCTATATGAAAAACTAACTTCTATGAAAATTGATTATGTAGCAATTTATAATACTAAATAGAATAGCGATATTAATTATCGTACACCAAAAATTTATGATTAAACCCATGAAAGCCGTGAAATGAATTCTATATATTGAAACAAAAAGTATTTTTTGGATCTTAAGGGGGTAAATTATATGTATATATCATTATGGATCTTGAAAAAATTCTGAAATTAGCGATAATACATGCTTTCCTGCTGACGCATTCAAATACGTACACAGAACATATTTCTCTTGAAGATCTTAAAGTTTATCTTAGAATCATTTATGTCAAGAATTTGCTCTATCGCACTTGATAGAGTATTTTTTACAAGAATATGTTCATTTTTGAAAAAAAAGATTTTGCGGGATATAAAAAACAGAAAAGACACAGGAGATGAACAATTTATGAAAAACTGTTTTAGGAAATGACAAATAATTTGGACGATTGATTTGACAAACTAACTTTATAGCTTATAGACTAACTCATATATTATCGCAGCGTGGGCAATAGCATGAATCTATTAATTTTACAAGGAAGAAGTAGAAGTACTTTAAAACTACAGAGAAGTGGCTTTTTAAATGTAACATTCAAGATTTAAGAAATTATAATTGCTAAAAATGTAGAAAAATTGGTCGAGTAGTAAAAAATAATAAAAGAGAGTTATGCTGCTATCAGAACAAAAGGAAAAACAAGATACCATATTTTTGTACTAAATAATTTAATGAGAAGTAAAAATTTAAAAGAAACAAGTATGAAAATGACAAAAATGTTCAAAGAATAAAAACATACAAACAGTTAGTTACGGCCAACGGCTAAGAAATTTTTTCAAAACTATGAAAAAGAGAAGGTAAAAGAGTCCATGAAGCATGATACTTTTCAGTTTATTTGTCTAAAAAATCGGTTATAAGTGTAACCAAAATAAAACAGAAGGTGTAACAGTAGGAAAACTCAGAATTAACTGCCCCAAATTATCTAATGACCTGTTTAAGGCGCCTAGCATACCAAAGACAGAAAACATATGCAGAAAGACTTAATTAAATAATGTACAAGGAATATCCTGGGAATAAACAAATAAAAAAGCAAACTGTTGATTTTTGGAAATGAGTAAAAGATCAAATCAGATCTGTTTGAATTCAAAGTGGTTGTTTAGAAGTATAGAACTAGCACATGGACCAAAAAGTGTGGTTCTCAACAATTAATTCTCCTGGCATGGAAAAAAAAGACAGATTAAGAGCAAAAGACAGTTAAAGCAGTTTTAGGCTTAAGCAAAACAGATAAATTAAAAAATTTTAATCAAAGATTATTTTTCATGTAATAAACGATAAAATTATATTGCACATACGTAGCAAAGACTCGTGTATGAAAGAAGGGACTCCCCGTTCCTCGCCCCTCCGAGCGAGACTCTTAAAACTCCCTAAACCGTCTGATCTTTTAAAAGCCTTATTACATTTTTACAATTTTTTTTTCATGTTCTATATTACGAATTAATATATGTCTATTTAAATGTGTCGATCTTTTAAAACTATTTTGACATTCAGCACATTTGTATAATTTTTCCTTACTATATTCTTTAAAAAATGAGATTTTAAGAAATTTGATGTTGTACTGTTTATATCTTTAATACATTATTTTATAAATTAAAATTACATATAATATAAGTGTTAAAAAAATAATAATAATAATACCTGTAAAATATTAATAAATCACTTTAATGTAACTAATTTTGAGTCTGTAATAAATTTTTTTAATTTTATTTACAAATTTTACAATACATCAAGTAGCAAAATTTTAATCATAATAACCAAACATTGGAATTCACGCAGTCAAAATATTTTAAACAGTAGGGAGTTTCTTAAGCTTAAAAACAATCATAAAATCACTAAAAATTTTAAAAGCTTTTCAAATATAATGGTGAAAATTGTATAAAATAGGTAAATAGTGCTTGAAAAATGTAAAGAGCATAAACGCATTCAATCGACGGAATTATTATACTCATATAAGTATATAGATAATCTTATATTGATGTAATATAGGTGTTACGAAATTCATTCAAAAAACCGATTATTTTTTGTATGTTCGTCATAGCTTTTATAGTTGTTCTATAAGTATTTGAACTAATGTTAATATTAAAAAGAGCCGGTTAGTTGACGCAAAAAAAAAAAATATCATATTTGTCCTTTATAAATGCACTCTGTAATATGTGCTAAGTTGAAGATGATAATTTGCTGTCTAAAATCACAATCCATCACGTCTGCGTATTTGTCCAAAGTCCTACCTCAATCATCGTTTTTCTTAATGTTCTAATATTTTTCAAATTAAAAATTGTTTAATAGAAATATTTTCAAAACAGCATTGGAAAAAAAAATATAGAATAATTATAAATAAAAAAAGGATTTAGTACATTTCAATAATCATTTGTTAAATTAAAAAATAAAGCAATTATAAGCTTCTTTAATAAATAAAAGAAACATTGATTAATATTGTAAGAAATTTCATATATTTATATGATTATTGAAATGATTTATCTAATAAATATAAATAATTCGAAAATTGGCAAGCAGAGCGCGCTGGTAGGTGAATATACACATGAAATAAATATCTTAAAAAACATAAGATAGGTCGCGTAATGTAATTACACAGGTAGCAGAAGAACTGAAAATGAAAAAATCTATGAAGCTACAAATCATTTCGAATTGATAAAAAGGATTCTACAATAATTAAGCAAAAAAAATGGATTATAGATAAATTTATCGCATACTAAAAAAATTAAAGAGAGAGTTAAGATCGAATTAAAGACTAACGCAAAATGCATGAATAGAATAATAAGAGATGAAAAAATTACACAAACGTAAAAATGCTAAGAAAAATAGCATAAAGTTAAATTCAAATAAGTCTCGGAAAGCTATTAAAAAACTGAAACAAAAAAAAGAGCGATAGTAATAAGGAAAGAGGCAGAAAAAAACAATTTAAAAAATTTATTAAGAGACAACAATTCTGTCTATAAGATTGCTTTGGTTATCTTTTTTTGTACGCTTATATGTGTTCTAAGAAATAAATCGTTTTATTTATTATCCAGACACAAGAATATAAATATCAAAGTATGGGAGTTGGCGCGAGAAGCGCGAAGGGGTGAAGACCCCATAGTATATATATATATATATATATGTATTTATATGGGTCATTATTTGTTAACAGGAGACTCCCTCTGTCCCAAATTCTATGGCGTCCAAAAAATTCATTTTGGAATTTAAATTAAGGTTTTACCCTCAAGTCTTATTTGCTGAGTGGCGCACGGTGGGGATAAACGTCTTTTTTTGTGAATAAATAAAATCGCACGTGCTGTAGTGAACCGATTCAGATGATTCTTTTTGTAACGTGAAGGTGACTAATTACAGAATATCAGAAAATTCGTCCAGAGTAAAAAAAAATTATTGAAGGGTTGAAACAACCTCTGAATACAACCCTCTCGACTGCCGCGTAAAATAATAATTCTACTGTTAACAAATACATCTTTACTTGCTTTTAAATATGGTGTAACTACATGTTTCCGAGGTTGCTGAACACGAATTTTATTCCAGATTTATGAAATTCAAAATAGCCGATCCAATATGGCGTCCAAAAAAAGTTCATGACATTCTACAAAATTCCATACGCAGAGGTTTTTAAGGTCGCTAAACACGAATCTGATGTAAGATTTATAAAATTTAAAATGGCCGATCCAAGATGGTAGCAAAAAAAAATTTCATAATATTCCTTGAAATTCCATTGACGGGGGTATTTAAGTTCGCTGAGCAGGAATCAGATATCGGATTTACAATATTCAAAATGGACGATCCAATATAAAGGCCAAAAAAAATAATTTTTTTTAATTCCTCAAAATTCCATTGACGGGGGTATTTAAGTTCACTGAGCACGAATCAGATATCGGATTTACAAAATTCCAAATAGCCGATTCTATATAGAGGCAAAAAAATAATTTAATGAAAATCTAAAAAATTCCATACGTGAATGTTTATAAGGTCACTAATATCAATATATTTAAAATAGCGCACTCGATAAAGCGATGGAAAACAATAAAATTGTGCCTATCTTACTGCAGAAATTTTATGGCAGCGCTATTGCAGTTCCCAAAATATAGTATTGACTTAACGAAATTTAAAAATAGTTGATCCGATGTAAAGGCTTATTTATATTTAAAAAATCCCTTAAAATTCTATTCAATAATACTATATTACAGACATTCTGGAGGCTTTAATATACCGAGATAATAGGTATAAGGTAGATAAAATTTTATTTTTAAACTTTTTAAATACATTTTATTTGTTGCAATATAATGTAAAGTGCAGACTATAACGAAAAATCATGTGTTTTGAACCTGTTAGGGTATTTCGTAGTATTATTACATTCCTATTTAATTTAGAATCAATTAAAGAGTGACTTCTATTACATGATTGTTGTTTATACTTCACAGATTGACATAGATTGAACAGTGTAACTACAAATATATTACAGGGCTATATAAAAAACAGTATTAATTAGAAAAATATGTTACTTTAACACTTACATACTTTCAATTTACATACACTTATACAATTAGATTTTAAATGTTAGCGACAAAAATGGAAAAAAAATTCATACAAGCTTTATACATACTCTTCATTTTTCTCTTCTCTTCCCGCTAACTTGTCTTCTTGGTCATAGTAACTATTATTTTCTCTACAATAAAAAATTATTACAATGTACTATGACTAATGTAATACAAGATCAAAAATAATTTATTAGTCCAAAAAGTTATAGTCAAACGAATTTTTTAATATTTTCTGATGTATACTACAGTTCAAAGAAGCGCTGCATGTTATCAGCTAACTAAAGTTAATTTAAAGTATATTAATCGTCTAAAATTTATAGGAATAGTTTTACTAAAACGTTTGGAACAACAATATTAGGACGTTTACCTTGCTAAATAAGACTTACGTTTGTAATAAGTATTTTCCTAATACTTTGGAAACCCCAGTACATTCTTTATTTTAAGGCGCTGTTCCTCATTAACCATAGATATCATCGGATCACTCATATAGATTGATCTCTGTTGAACGTATCCTGCAATCGTGCTTTTCTACTTACTTGCCGAGCATGCATTAATATGTTTCTTCGGTGATAACGATGCCAAGATTGTTGAGCGTCCTCAGAAAAGAAACCTGTTGGTAGAAGAATTTTGGCAGCAATTTGACACCTATGTTTTAAAAGTTTGTGTACGGTTGGGCTCATCCTAGCCCATTGAAATTCCCTATAATACAATTCGTAAATATGCTTGCATAACTTATGTAACTAATCTAAATTCAAACACTTTCTTGATTTAAATAAAGTTACGATGTTTGCCAAGCCTTTTACCAGTTCCGTATTAATTTCTAAAGTCTCAGCAAACTTCTTAGGATCATGGAAGCACTTGCGAGCAAGATTACCGGTATTAGTGGTCATATGACGCTGTCTACGCGGACTCCGAAAGCTTCGTAAATTTTTCCCTGAACAACAGTTTTTTTTCTTCAAAACTTTCTGAAAATTTTAAAATAAATTTATATTGTACTGTAACAAATAAATAAGCCTATTGTTTCTTAGTAAGAAAATTAATATGATTAAAAAAAATTTATTATTACACGATATGACGATAAAACTCGATTTCTGCATATAACAAAGTAAATCAAAATTGTACGTTCATGATAATAAACATTTACAATGACATTATATTAAGATTAACTGACTTTGGTTTCATGAAATATCAAACTTCCACGTAATCATGCACCTGTTACATTTAGATTACCAAATTTAAACTGAATAAAGAAATAAGAAGTAAATAATTAGGTATCGAGAAAGAATTATAAAACCTGCACACCCAAATAAGCTTCTACTAAGTAATTTAAATTTCTAACGAAAGGCAGATATCTAGACAATACGATAACCATAAGATATTAATAACGAAATATTAATACCTCTTTTAAATGGAAGATGCAACATAAAATCTGCCGGTATCGATTCTATGATTCTGATGTCCAGTATAGATTCAGCCATACGAAAAAGCAATCTATACATTTTCATAGATTTTTGGGGGATTTTTTAAATATAATTAAGCCTTGACATCGGATTAACTATTTTTCAATTTCGTATATTCAATACTATATTTTGGGAACTGCAATAGCGCTGCCATCAAATTTCTGTAGTAAGATGTGCACAATTTTATTGTTTTCCACCACATTATCCAGCGCGCTATTTTAAATATATTGATATTAGCGACCTTATAAACATTCGCGTATGGAATTTTGTAGATTTTAATTAAAACTTTATTTTTTGGCAGCCTTATTGGATCGGTCGTTTTGAATTTTATAAATCTGACATTAGATTCGTGTTTAGCTACCTTAAAAACCCCCGTGTATAGAATTTTGTAGAATGTCATAAACTGTTTTTTCGGCCGCCATATTGGATCGGCCATTTTGAATTTTATAAATCTGACATCGGATTCGTGTTCAGTGACCTCGAAAACATATAGTTACACTATGTTTAGATGCAAGTCAAGATGCATTTGTTAACAGTAGAATTATTATTTTACGCGGCAGTCGAGAGGGTTGTGTTCAGGGGTTGTTTCAATCCCTTTAATATTTTTTCTTAACTCCGGATCAATTTTCAGATATTTTGTAATTAGTCACCTTCATGTTACAAAAAGACATTTCTGAATCGGTTCGCTACAGCTCGTGCAATTTTATTCATTCACAAAAAAATACGTTTTTCTCCAATGTGTGGCGCCTATCGAATTCTGATTCTGTATAATTAATATGACGCCCATTATCTTGAAATCGCTAAAAAAATGACTCTTTTTCAACGGGAGATTTGCTCTGCCCTCATTTCTATCGTGTGTAAAAAATTATTTTTAGGCTTAAAATGTAGCTTTTACTCTCTAGTCTGATTTGCCGAGTAGTGTCTGTCATTTTCTAATTATCTTAATCGAATATGGCGCCCACAAAACGAAAAACGCTAAGAAATCACTCTCTTTCAACGGGAGATCTCTTTTTCCCCATTTATATACCGTCTTTTAAATTGATTTTGAGCTTTTAATTTAGATTTTACCCTCTAGTATTATTTGCTGAGTGGCGCCTATCGATTTCTGATTCTGTAAACCAATATGGCGCACAAAATCTGGAAATCGCAAAAAAATCACCTACAATTTAAAAAAAACATAAGTTACTACAACTAAACATAAATATTATTAGTTTAAAATAATACATTGAAGGACTATTTTTATTGCAATGTATTCTATTGAATGAATATACAACAGATTTTTGTTTTAGTTACATAATTTATTTTCTAACCACAAAAAAATAGGTTAATGATTGACTTTACTGTCAAGAAATAAAAAAAACTGCTAAATAAGTGAAAAAGCCTATTATATAATCTAAAAATGTGTATTCAGAAGGAAATAAGCTTTCTGATTAGTATTAAATTAAATGAATTATTGTTTTTAAAATGGCGGATTCAATCTGGCAGCCAAATGTTTAAAAATCGACGGATTTAAATTTTTAAAAATACTACTGTATACTGCTCAAAATTCTAAAAAAGTATTGTCCCTTGCTATTTTTTTAAAGAAATTTCTGTTTTCGAGAAAAAAATTAGTGAATGTTCAAATTCTTCTAGCTAAATACAATGTCATATTTTAGTTTCATATAGACAGAGATCGCCCTATTGAGAAAGTTTTTGGAAGACATTGGTGTTTGAGGTCGCTTACTGAAAATTCAAGGTCACGTGCCAAAATATTCAAAATAGAGGATCCAAGATGGCGGCCATGTTTTCAAATACTCATTGATTCTATTTTAAAAAAACAAATAACCAGATACTACTCGAAATACTGAAAATAAAATGTATTCTGCTATTTTTTGGATAAAATCACCGTTTTCGAGAAAAAAAAATTAATGAATTTTTTATAGTCTTTTAACTCTTGCTTGATACTATTGCTAATTTTGGTCTCATACAGACAGTGATCGCCCTATCGAGAAAGATTCTGGAGTACAAGAAGCGATGAAATAGTACATCAAGATTTTCCTAACTTCCCTATTAAGGTGACTCCTTTCCATATAAAACTATGTATTTGATTTAATGCACATAAAATAAGCTTAAAAATTTATTAATTTTTTTCCTGAAAACAGAAATTTCATTCAAAAAATAGCTCAAAACATTTTATTCTCACAATTTTGAGTAGCATACGGTTGTATTTTTAAAAACTAGAATCAAGAGGTTTTTACAAATTTGGTTGCCTTCTTGAATGCTCCATTATGAATTTTTTGCACATGACCTTGGATTTGCAATTAGCGACTTGAAGCACCAATGTATTTCATAAACTTTCTCCATAGGGCGATCTCTGTCTAAATGAGACCTAAATGGGAGACAGTATCAAGCTGGAAGACTTTGAAAAATTCATGAATTCTTTTCTCAAAAACGGCAATTTTATGAAAAAAATAGCAAGGGACTATACTTTCGTAGAATTTTAAGTAGTATACAGTAATTTTTTTTTTTTAATTTAAATCCGTTGATTTTTAAATATTTAGTTGCCATCTTGAGCCTGATATTTTTAAAATAATAAATTAGTTAATTTAATTCTAATCAGAAAGCTCATTTCTGTCCAAATACACATTTTTAGAATATTTAATAGGCATCTTTACTTATTTAGCAGTTTTTTTTTTTTTTTAATGACAGTAAAGTCAATTATTAACCTTTTTTTTGTGGTTAGAAAATAAATTATGTCACTAAAACCAAATCTGTTATATTATCATTTTATGTATTATTTTAAACTAATAATATTTACGTTTAGTTGTAGTAACTTAAGTTTTTTTTAATTCTAAAGTGATGTTTCAGCGATTTACAGATTTTAAGCGCTATATTGGTTTTAGAGAATCAGAAATCGATAGGCATCACTCAGGCAAATAATACTAGAGGATAAAACCTACATTTTAAGCCCAAAATAAATTTAATAGACGCAATATAAATGATGACAGGAATATCTCTCGTTGAAAAACAATAAATTATTAGCTTTTTCCGTTTTGTGTAGAAACGGTATTATGTACTAAACATAAAAAAAAAATACATTTCAACATAATAATTAAGTTTGCTATTTTTATTGCATTCTGTGTTTAAATTTTCATAACTCATTTTTGCACGAGCTGATTCCTAATTTAATAAAATGTAAAAAAGACAAAATTGAATATATCATATAACTCTATGGTTTTTTAACAAATATAAGTTCTCCACCCTCATCAAAACATGATGGTTTTTTTTCCATTATTATTGTCTAAGTTGTTTCTATACAAATTAAATTGAAAAAAAATTAAAGATAATAGGGAGCGGATGCACTGGGTAGGGGATTAATAGAAATAATTTTTATGCTACTGCTCGCCCTTAAACCGTGCAACCTTGAAATATAGGAAGATATTTATTTAAGTTGTAAAAGATTTTATAGTTACTTTTTTCAATGACTTATTAGAATTAAACTTAATCTTTAAACTTTACTTGAAACTTGAATACATAAAATTGACATAAAGTGTTACTAAATAGTTTATATTTAAGGAAGTAATTCTGTAGTCATGATTCACAAAAAAACAAAAAATAAGTTTGGAAAGGAGGTAGGGAAGGAGACTGGTGGAGAGCTAAGAAGGAGTTTCGGAGGAGCGGGGGGAAGCCAAAAAAGATGTGTCAAGGCTAAATTTCACGGTACAAAGTAACAATATTTACCTTTTTTTTAGGAAGCT
>JAPYYV010011976.1:0-13750 GCA_030522625.1 Copidosoma aretas | reverse complement strand
GTTCCCCCGCCGCATACATCTCGTCCTAATATTCTCTCTCTCTTGCCCGCCTCGACCCCATCCTCCGCGTCTCGCTCTTTCTCTCGCTCTCTCTCTCCCCTTCTTGCAACATCCTCCGCGCTCCAAACCTTTGCCATCGCCTCTCAGCACTTAAGGAGGGAGCTCCGGAGTCGTGACGTCAGAGCACTGGGGAAACTCCCCTTACCACTGCCGGGCGAGCTATAGTGGGTGAGCTGGTATTGGCAAGAGCTATAGCGGGTGAGCTGGTACCGGCTCGTATCAGCCGCAACGTCAGAGCTCGTGTTATAGCACGGGGAACTCACCCCATCACTACCGTGCTACAGCAGGTGAGCTGAAACCGGCGTGAGCTCATACCGGCGTAGCTTATCCTGCGTCGTCAGAGCTCATGTTATAGCATGGGTGCTATAGCGGGTGAGCTCATACCAGCGTGAGCTCGTAGCAGCGTAGCTTATCCCGCGACGTCACAGCTCATGTTATAGCACGGGGAACTCACCCCACTACAACCGTGCTATAGCGGGTGAGCTCATACCAGCGTGAGCTCGTAGCAGCATGAGCTCATAGCAGCATAGCTTATCTACTTCTCAAGCACCCATGGTTTTCTCAGTGATTGAGTACACCCGACTGATCCCATATTCCTTACGTCTCTCGGTGCAGTGTATTAATATTACGTTTCATTAAGTTACGACAGTGAAGAAATTATACATTTATGGTCCTTTGAGCCGGATTCCGAGCACGTGTCAGAAACCTCAGGACGTTAGCGTGCGTTGAGGAAGTTTCAAGGCAGGTGACCTGCAGCCGTCATTGTATACAGTGCGTGTGTTAGTGTTACGAGAGAGATCTGATCGCACGGAGCTTGCATCATCTTCTCGCGTGGCAACGTGTACCGTACCCGTGAAAAACATTGTAAGCACGAGATAAAGCAATACTATCTCGTCATCAACTTGTCCCTGTCGAACTCGAAGTGCCACGTGGCCTCAACAGGCGACCATATTGGAAAAGATAGCTGCAGTGATCACCGCGTGCTCTTTCCCCCCACCTTCAGATCCTACATCAAGAGGTGAAAAGGAGCAGCCTTACGCACACGGCTCGACATTAGCTTCGTAGCAGCAACAGTTTTCCTCTCCCTTTCGCAGCCAGCAGCGATCTGTTTGGATGGGCACGGAGACGGCGAACAGCACTGCGACTTTGCAGGCTTTCCCTCTCCCCCATCAAGCAGCAAAAGATCAGACGAGCAGACACGCGTATAATTGGCAGCGACTCTGGGGCAGCGACGCTCCTCTCTCCTTGTCTCTCTGATAAGCAGTGCAACTCGCAGTAAGTATTTTTCTGTCTCCCTCTCGCATATAAGAGACGGCTCGCAACAACACCTGTGGCGCACGTCGAACGTCCCTACACAAACGTACGCGTTCTTCTACGTCGTGCCTGTGAGGAGCAGCAGAGAATTGATTGGGCTACAGGTTTTCACATCGTCTCTTTCAGCACCTTGTCGCATGTGGCAGCATACTTACACACACGCACAACGGTCAAGTTTCGCAGCGGATAACTCGTACACAGTTTATAGAGTACTTTGGTATGTTAACCATGGCAGAAGAGGAGTTAGAGCCCCTGTTAGCAAAACAGAAGGCACTTTACACATATATATTGAACTTAGTTGCCAACACCAAGAAGCTCAAGGCAGCTAAGGCCTTCACCGTACATGATTATCAGCATCGTCTGCAAATTCTTCATGGCATCTGGCAGAAGTTTGAGGACCATGACATTGCCTTGTGTTTATATGAAGACCAATTCAAAAATCATGCGTACTTTAAGGATCAAGTGTATGATAGCGCTCTCACGATCTACTCTAGAAGTGTAAGTCAAGTTCAAGAGTTGCCAGACAGCATTATTCCTTCCGCGCCGGTTCCCCCTTCAACTAATAACGTAACTCAGCGCTCACCTTCCTCGCAACTCGAGAAGGTGAAACTTCCAGAGTTCGACGGCAACCCGAAGGAGTGGCAGAGTTGTAGTGATAAGTTTCAGGCTCTTGTGATTAATGATAAGTCCATGATGCCCGTAATAAAACTCCTCTACCTTATTTATTTACTTATCGGTGAACCCGCCAACTGGATGGGCACCGTTAAAGTAGAAGCAAGAGACTTTAAAGCCGCGAGCGATATGCTCGTGTCGCGCTACGACGATCAGCTGCTCCGTTGCAACGCTCATCTCAAGGCCATACTGGAGCTGCCAGCTGCCTCAACAGAGACAGTATCTTATCTTACACAGCTAGTTTCGACGATCAGCGAGAGTCGAGTCGCTTTTAAGGCACTTAGATAGCCCCTGGCATAGTGCGATCCTCTCCTCGTCTACTGTGGCACCAGTAAGCTGCCGCTCAGTACGCAGTTAGACTGGGCCAGGGAGTGCGAGATGACTAAGGTCTTGTTTGCCCCTTACAAGTCACTTAGAAAATTCATCGAGAAGCGTATCAAGACCTTGGACCGCTTGACCATTTCAAATCAGGAGGCGAACGATGCTAGTTCGTCACAGACCAAGGAAGGCCAGTATAAGCGCACAAGTCCCGCTACTCAGGCTGCCATCAATCTTAATCAAGATAAACTACACCAGGGGTGTCGCTGCTATTCAGCCAAACATTACGTAGTCTCCTGTCTGGCACTCTTGCAGAAGCCGGTTTCCGAGAGGAAAAAATCCGTACTTACCGAGCAATTGTGTTTTAACTGTCTGAGTTCGACACATCGCAGTGTTGACTGTCAGTCTAAGCAGTGCTGCCACCCTTGGCAGGCTAAGCATCACACTATCTTTCACCAAGACAGTCAGCGCCCTTCAAATTCGGACCCCACAGGGAAGTGTGCCTTGTATACAAATTTGTGTACACGCGCATGTATACAAACTTTTCAACTTGATCGTGCCAAGTACTATACTCTGCGGATGAACGAACAGTATTCACGCTGCCTATTTTAATCACTAGCCCCGTCAACATTGCACACGCGTCCGCAGCTAGTCCAGGGATCAATTATAAATAGTTAAAGATATTACTCTCAAGCACCAATGGGTTTCTTAGTGATTGAGTACACCCGACTGCTCCCGTATTCCTCACGTCGCTCGGCACAGTGTGTTAATATTACGTTTTATCATGCTACGACAGTGAACAAAGTAAACAGCAATGCTTGACGATGTTGGAGGGCTTGGGTGAAAGGATTCGTCTACGAATGCGGGGGGGGGCTTTCGGTGTGGGTGTGTGGGGCGGGGGGGGGTGGGGGGGGGGGGCGGGGGTAGAGAGGGGGGGGGGGGGGGGGGGGGGGGGGGAGATATATAAAACTCAAATAAGTTCTAAGTTCTTGCGGATTGTTAGGTTAGTAAGGGAAAACCTAACGAAAATAGGGGGCATGGAGGTGTGGGGAATGGATGAGGACGTGGTGGGTCAGACTTAAAATTGAAAATTATTAAATTTCGCATCCTTTCACTTCAATTATAGCTTACTTTGGATTATATAAAAAACGTGTGGGGGGGGGGGGGGCATAAAGGGGAGGCCATAACTTAAGATCCACACCAAGTAAGGATATAATTTAGGAAGAGGAAAAGGTATACATATATATGAATATGGAGAGTTCTATCTCAACCGGACACCCCATCCTCTCCAAAATTTTTTAGACTCCAAAATATTTTCCAGCAGTGCAAATGAAAGCTTGGAACCTCTATTTTCGAATGCTGTCCGGCCAAATTCGTACGATTGATTATTAGACACAATATGGCGGCTTTAAATGACAAGGGGTCAAAAAATTATCAATTTTTATTTCAATTTTACCATTTAATGGGCTTAACAGTCAGTTGTATGCATTAAAAATAGCTACATTTTTAGGTGACAGTCCCTCAGAAGTTGAAAAATGTTAGTTGTAACGAAATATTTTTCTTGAAATGCCGGATCCAATATGGCGGCTTTGCGATGTGGCTTAGCTTATTCGCAGAGGGAATATTATTTTAAAATTTTTCTTATATTGACTTATCATAGTGACTAACGTTTTTATGAGCCTAGATATTAGTTGTACATGAAAAAATTTTAAATGGTCGATCCAATATGGCGGCCAACCGTGTGATTTATCTATAATCAGTAGTTCAAAAATTATTTTAAAATTATTATTCAACTCAGTTATTATAGTTACCGAATTTTTCGTCACTGTGTAAGTTACTTATCAACTAAAAAATTCAAAATGGTGGATCCAATACGGCGGCCGATACGTACATTGGATATGCCGTTCTAAAGCTCACAGTAGTTATCACTTTTCGACTACAGATAAGTTTATAAACATCAGTGATCACGTAACAAATAGTTTAAAATTACTAGTAGCTCTACTGATAAATAAAGCAACATGGCAAGGCGGCCATATTGGATCCACCATTTTAAATTTTGTAGATGATAAATAACTTACACAGGGACGAAGAGTTCGGTAACTTTAATAACCAAGTTGAATAATGATTTTAAAACAATTTTTGCACTACTAATTATGGTTAAACCACACGGTTGGCCGCCATATTGGATCTACCATTTTTAATTTATTCATGTACTACTAATGCCTAGGCTTATAAAAACGTTAGTCACTATAATAAGTCGATTTAGGAAAAATTTTAAAATAACTTTCGCTCTGCAAATAAACTAAGTCACATTGCAAAGCCGCCATATGGGATCCGGCAACTGAAAAAAAAAATTTCGTCACAACCAACATTTTTCAACATCTGAGAGACTATCACCTAAGAATGTAACTACTTTTAATGCATACAATCGACTCTAAATCACATTAGATGGTAAAATTGAAAAAAAAATTGATAATTTTTGGATCCTTTGTCATTGAAAGCCGCCATATTGTATCTAAAAATAAATTGTACGAATTCGGTCGGATAGCATTCGAAAAGAAAGTGTCCAAGCTTTCATTTGCGAGGCTGGAAAATATTTTGGAGACAAACAAATTTTGGAGAGGATGGGGTTTCCGGTTGAGAAAGAATAACCTGCATACATTATAGAATCAATATCTTGGTATTAGAAGCTACTTTAATTCTACCATTACATTTTTTAATCTCACATTTGTTAATATAAAGTTAATCTTGAAACATGTAGAAGGGAGGAATTTAAATAAAACCAAATTACTAGTTCATATGCATGAACTTATAATTATGTTGTGTGTGTGTGTGTGTGTGTTTATAGATTAGGTTTTAATGTGATGGAGGTGAGCTGAGGGGGACGTAAAGGGGGAGCTGTAGGGAGCCGGGTGGAAGCTATGGAGGAGCGAAAGGGGGACTAAGTCTAACTTTTTTTCATGCAACTATGTAGTGTAGGAAGATACATATATACGGGGCAGTCCACGCCAACTTAGAGCAAAAAAATTTTTTCTTTTTGAACTTGGGGAATAGATAGCACTTGATAAGGAAACATTACCCTAATTATTTCAGATTTTTTCACCCACGGAATGACCTTGCATGACCTTTGAATGCTTAAGATATTTTCATCGACCCTTATATTTCGCATATTCTTGCGAAAAAATGGAAAAAAAATAAAATCAAGTAAGTGTGTCATTTCATAGATTTTTTATCGTAGAATACGATAAGAATATTTAAACAATATTTGGGGGTAGTTTTTACCCTAATTTAGTGGTTGAAAAGTTTAAACTGAAATTTCCCAAAAATGCCGTTAAATTTTTTTTATATTTTTTTTTAATGTGGTAGCTTTTTTCATGTACATTTTAATCGTTGTCCTAGAAACATGGGCGTAGTATTTGTATGGGCGCTAGAGGGCGCTAAAGGTAAAAAAAAGAGTTTTCCGATATTTTTTCGTTCTAGTCAATAGGTTAACACATATTGAACCAAGATCAAGATGTTTTATAAGGTTTTGGAGGTCGCTGATTACGAAACTGTGGTCAGATTACCAAAATTTAAAATGACGGATTCAATATAGCCGCCAAAATTTTCAAAATTTTAAAATACTTACCCGGCGCAGAGGTAACCGTGATCAAAACGGCAGTCTCTCCGAGGTAAGGCCCTTCCATTGCACTACGGTAGTGTTAACCCTTGCAAATATCCCTTAAATGGATATCTCGTGCGTATTATTTTTTTTACTAGTACCTTAAAATTTTGAAAATTTTGGCTGCCATATTGGATCCGCCATTTTGAATTTTTATAATCTGACCACAGATTCGTAATCAGCGACCTCAAAAACCTTATAGAACATCTTGATCTTGGTTTAATATGTCTTTACCTATTTACTAGAACGGAAAAATATCGGAAAACTCCGTTTTTTGACCTGTAACACCTTCTAGCGCCCATACGAACACTCCGCCCATGTTTCTACGACAATTATTAAAAAGTAAATGGAAAAAGCTACAAAATAAAAAAAAATTAAAAATAAATTTAACGGCGTTTTTGGAAAATTTCAGTTTAAACTTTTAACCTTTAAAATAAGGGTTAAAACTACCCCCAAATATTGTTTAAATATTCTTATCGTATTCTGCGGTAAAAAATCTATGAAATATCACACTAACTTTATTTTATTTTTTTTACATTTTTTCGCCAGAATATGCGAAATATAAGGGTCGAAGAAAATATCTTAAACTTTCGAAGGCCATGCAAGGTCATTGGGTGGGTGAGAAAATCTTATAAAATTAGGGTAATGTTTCCTTATCAAGTGCTATTTATTCCCCAAGTTTGAAGAGAAAAGATTTTTTTTTTCTCTAAGTTGGCGTGGAATGCCCCATATATATATGTATGGGACAAAAAAAGTCAACCGGTCTGCTTAAGCTGCCAAAATTTGACGCAGCGTGGAAAATTTATTTTGGGGTTCAATTTTTCGTCAAAGCTCAAGCTTTTCATATTTGAGTAGCAGAAAGTGAAATTGATAATGGTGGATCCAAAATGGCTACCAAAAGACTACAAATCAATGGATATTAATCAAAAAAAATCCTACCATATTCTTCTTAAAATTCTTAGAAAAAGATTTCTCGTGCTTTTTTTTTAGTGAAATTGCCGTTCTTAAGAAAAAAATTTATTAATTTTCTAAGTTATTCTATCTTCGAATAATTTCATATTTTAGTTTTATATTGAGTCACCATAATGTGATAGTTTGGAAAATTTTGATGTACTGTTCCATTGTATGTTGCATAAAGAAAACTATTTATAATCCATTAGCTTTCTCAACAGAGCGACCCTTGTATGTATGAGACCAAAACATGCGATGGTATCGAGATAGACGAATTTATAAAATTTATGAATTTTTTCCTCGTGAACGGCAATTTTACCTAAAATATATCATGACACATTTCCTTTTTATAATTTTGAGTACAATACGGAAGGATTTTTTATATTCAAATCCGTTAAGTTTGAATCTTTCGAGCTGCCATCTTAAATCCTCTATTTTAAATTTTTTGACTCCTGACCTTGGATTTCTAATGAACGACCTCAAACACCAATGCCTTAAACAATTTTTTCTGATCGGGTGATCTGAGTCTGTATGAGACCAAAACATGCGATGGTATCGAGCTAGAGAAATTTAAAAAATACATTAATTTTTTTCGTAAACGACAATTTTACTCAAAAAATCTTTTCTTAGAATTTTGAGTTGAATACGGTAGTATTTTTTTAAATTAAAGTCAATCAATTATTAATTTTTTGGCTGCCATGTTTGATCCGCCATTTTAAATTGTACTTACTGCCACTCGAATTTAAAAAGCTTATGCTTGAAGAAAAATTTGAGCCCGAAAGAAATTTCCTACGTTGCTTCAAATTTTGGCCGTTGAGGTGTCCCGATTGGCGCTTTTTTCCGATATATATGTATGTATATATGTATACGGGACAATCTACGTCCACCAGACACCCCCACCGGTCCATAATTGGTCAAGGATTTCTGATAAACGCTTCAACGTAAAATGTAACTTATTTCTTGCAGTTTGAAATGCCATGTAGGCTTTACTAAAAATTCATAATGGCGGACCAATATGACGCCAATTAATTGTCTACCTTATCCTGAAACAACAGTATATTTGAGACAACCTGAGTATTACTTGTAATGAAGTTGTAGAATTGGTGTAATTTGTTAAACCCTTTATGATTGAATACCATCTTGATTACTGTATTCATTCATAATGCTGTGCAAGATTCCTAACCTTAAAAAGTCATTATTAATCAATTTTTCGTGGCTAACGTCTACTTTTATTCTTGGATAATGCACTAAAGATGTAAGTAAAATGTAATTTTGATTTATAAATGTCAGTTCATGCTATCTATTAAGGTAAACATCAAAATAAAGCCCCTAACCTAAAAAAATTTGTTAATAAACTGGTATTTAGCGCCTACGACCGCCAATATTCTTAAATAACGCAACAAAATTGTCTATGAAATGGTTTTTAGATTTAAAAATGTAAGACTATGATAAATATAAAGTTATTCTGCAATATGATGCCTTTTACCTTAAGAAAGATGTATCAAAACAGTTTTTTTTACATCGCTACGAGTCATATTCTTATATAGTAAAAGAAAGCTGATTTGATTGTTATTTTAATCTCGAAACATAATTGTAGGCCAGTGCCAGATTAGTAAGCTAAGAGGCCCTAGGCAAATTTTTGATGAGGGCCTATGTAAGTGGAGAGATTTTCAAATTATTCTACTACTTACTACTATATTTTGAAAATTGACAATAACTTATTAACACAGAGGACAGAAAGTAAATAATATAATGAGTAGATGAATTATTATAAAAATAACAACATAGTCTAAATAGCAAGCTTCTTATCGCAGTAGCTCCCGGGACAGTGACTTGATAATATATTATTTAACTAAATTAATATAAGAATAACATGATAATTTAAGTCCCAAGTTTCTTAACTCAGTGACCAAGAAAACAGCGAGTTCATACTATATTACTTTAATATTAAAGTATCAATGTAACCAAAATTCCTTCCTTTTTTAATTCAATAATTATATAAAAATAAGTCGCCGTCCCCCTGGGTGGCTGAGTTAGGCAGCTTGAGATTTTGGTTATGTTGTTATTTTTATAATAATTTATTTACTCATTATATTATTCACCTGCTGTCCCCCGGGTTTCTGGGTAACGATCTTAGGATTTTGAATATGTTGTTATTTTGATAATAATCTATTTACTCATTGTATTTTTTACTCGCTTTTTCCTGGGTTCTGGGTTAAAAAGCTTGTGATTTACCTTACTTGGTTTTTGTTGTCTTGCCCATATAGCTTATTAAAATTTTCCCGCTGGCCGGTGTCCACTTTGGACAAACTGTGTAGAACGCTCTGGTTTGTATAGGGTTAAGTTTTTTTATGATTTCATGGTTATCTCATCTCACCCCTTTTTAAATTTATATAAAAAAAACACTTTCTTCTGTTGTTGGTGAGGGACTTTTATTGGTTGGGGCCCATGGGCACACCCTACTTAGACTACCCTATAATACGGCACTGTTACAGACTATTCGTCAACTTTTACTACAATAAGTTGCTTCTTATCTTAAGAAAGCTGTCATAACACAGTATCTCCTGCTTTACCATATGCTATGTTCTTAAATGATGCAGTAGAAAACTAATTAATATGGCAGTCATATTGCTGAACTTATGTGTAGACTAGCTGTCAACTTGAATTATTATTGGTTGTACGTATCCTTAAAAAATTATTAAATCGATCTCCATTCTCTACAATCACCTATTTTCCTGGATTATTTAATGAAAGTTTCTGTTAAATTTTTTCGTTGACCAAACGTTAAACTAAACCAGCAAGTGACGCTGCAGTTCATCGTATCACAACTCTACGTGGTTTTATAAAATAGTTGTTAGAGGTAGTTGGTTCCGCAAATATCACAAAACATGATCTACAATCCTGAAATGCTATATTTATTGTCGTCATTTGTAGATAGTATTATAAATATTACATAAATTTGATAAAATTTTTTATCGTTTAATGCAATTGTTATAAATTAACAAAGTCTATCTTTAAGTATTGTATATTAAATATTTTTTACCTTCAAGTGTAACTTACGGTAGCTAAAAGCTCTTGTAACTTCGCCCCCTAAGTTTGGCGCCTGCGCGCACGAGCGAACCAACCTGCAGTCCTGTACTGCCTAGGTACTAGCATCAAGACTAATTGTAAGCGACTTGCTTACCCCGTTCGGCCTCCGAGAATAACACCTTGTGCGCGTCTGCTCTCTCGTATAATCACTAATAAAACGTTCCGTTGTTTCATCTTGCGGGTATTCATTTCCTCAGCACCCCCAAGCTCCGCATTTCTCACATAACACAAGTCTATTAAAACGCGTTATTTTTTTTTCTTTGGCAGAGTAATATACTAAATATGCATTTTGATTTATTACTGAACTATTGATTATTATCTTAACTTCCTTTAACTATGGCTATATGCAAGCATACAAAAGAGTGCTACGACCATAAAAGTACTTATTTACAATTTTTTACATCTATTTCAAACTTTTTTACAGTTATTTACACTCATTTACATAAAATCAGTTACATAAGGTATTTAATATTGTCCAAAACTAATTGCTTTTGAACTTCCAGAATTTCAAAAATCTTTCAACTGATTTTCAGGATAAGTTATACAAGTATGTCCAATAGAAATGTGTGGTACATCCGGTGCTAGAGAAAATCTTTTTTAATGATTTTTTAATATTTTTATCCTTTTTTTCGTTATTATAAAAAAACTATATGATTTTAAATTTATTCTTTGCTAACTTAAAAAGAGACTCTGCTGTTAAAATCGCATCATTGAGCCTAGCTCGTAGACTTGCTCGTGTCTCTTCACGATTCAATATAGCACCTACACCGTTACAGACACTCTTGCCATCGGAAGTAGGATGAAAATGCTAATCAGCTATGATACCAAAATCGTCTTTATGATTTACAAGATTTATCTTTTGGTACTTATTCTTATAATGCTGTTTGGCACCATCACTAACGTAAATGACCTTTTTCACTATGGGACATGTTTTTTTCACTTCCGGTAATAATAACTATTGCTTAAAGTGAAAAGTACAGGTATCATGACTATTACTGTCAGATAAGAGAGTAAAACTCTTGTGATTGATAGCATCTTTACGTCTGTAGTACAAAACAACTGGATAAACTGTACACTGTTGGTTGTTTTAATGGAAAGCTTGTGCAGCATCCTGAGCAAAAACAGCAAGATTTTCAAAAAAATCAGTGTGAACGAGGACTTCATCCATTCTTGATTATCTTTAGCATCTTAAATAAATCTAAACTGATTTTTTGCCAGAAAATAATAAGGAAGTAGTGTCTCTAGACGCACGCATAGTTCTTGAACGAAATCTTCACAAGAAAAACATTCTTTTTTTTAAGTGCACCGGCCACTTGCTTTCCAGATGCTAAAGATAACATGTGATATACCATTTTCTTCCAGAATTTTTAAACATTATCATGAAATATCTAAATCTTAAGAGAAGATACACATTTGCGTAAGTAGCAAAGCAAGGATGGACTCTGGCACAAGAGATATTTGAAAAAATCTTGATAGGTTTTATTGATGTTTGTGAGGATTCCGTCAGTTTACCTAGATTTATTGCATCAATCATCGTTTCCACATTTTGATGAGTTGTGCAGACACAAACTAAATAAGTACTATGAGTACCAACCAAAACACACCATTTAGGCTGGAGCTCTGCAAATTTTGACACACACATCACCGTCTCATTTTCGTCAGATTCATAAAAATTTCTAACTTGTTCAACAACTTCTTAGAGTAATATTTCGCCGGCTTATAAAACTGATGCAGCCAAAATACCCGTTAACTTCTATAGTTGTCTTGCTTTTCTCACAAGTCGCCTAGAACTTTGAAATTCTTTTGCAGTTTTGTTCATGCTCTAACAATCGGGAGCCCTCACGGGGATCGTAATACGCAACGTAGTATATAAAGGTAAGCTTAAATACCGACTTTTTATTCCATTAAACATTTTTTTTAAATCGCGTTCTCTAGAAAGTCGTATTTTTTGAGGGACAGTCAAGTCATCAATGACGTTATCTTCATCTTCACTGGACATTACTGGAAATTTACTTCTATTTAATTGAGAACTTATATTTTTACCAAAATTTTATGTAATATATAGTTTTCTGCACGAATGACAAACTTTGTCTGTTTTTGAATATTAAGGAAACAACTGTAACATATTTATGGACATTGGACGTAAAACTGTACCAATGTAAATATCCAAATCATATGGATCACTACATCTATGTGACCTCTGCATTTATATATTGATCAGTTTAAAACTAACTTTTACGAGACTGTTAATTTGCATATAAAATGCACGTAAATATATCTTAGTAGAAAAATTAAACAACATTTTAGACATACAAATACTATTCAGTGAATTTACAAAGTCGTAAAGCATATAAACAGGAAAATTCAGAAACTAAAAACAGTTCTTATACATTATACTGCAGTATATAGTACGGAGTCTAGACTAACGATCAGCAATCATAAGTATTCTATAATTAGCCTATTATTTCCTCTAAACCAACGCATAAGTAGCACCTTCTCTATTACCCACAATCGTAAAAACTTTTGACCGCTTTCTGCTATCTTTGTATTTGATCGGAGAAAATTAAGTAAAAGTGACAAAATTTGAACAAGTCCGAGGATCAAGCCAATGCCTTGATAATGCTCTCTGAAGCAGAAACAGTCAAAATTTCTTGGAAAGAGGGTGTTACCTCTGCGATGGCTTGAAGCGAGCAGTACTAATTGCAATCAGTTTCTTAGTGCATCATTCAAGACGTAAGATATGGTAAAGCACAAAATACTGTTTTATGACAGCTTTATTAAGAAAAGAAACGACTTATTGTAATTAAAGTTGACAAACAGTCTATAATTATGTTTGGCGACCAAAATAACAATCAAATCAGCTTTTTTTCACTTTATAAGAAAATGACTCATAGCAAGGCAAGAAAAACTATTTTGATACAATTTTTTTAAAGTCGTGGGCATCATATTGCAGAATAACTTTACATACATCCTAGACGTAAATTTTTAAACCTGAAAAACATTTAATATAAAAGTTTGTTGCGTTATTCGAGGATATTTGCGGTCCTAGAGCCTAAATAACAGCTTATTAACGAATTTTTCAAGGTAACATGCTTTATTTTGCAGTTTGCTTTGATGGAGAGCATAAACTGAGATTTATAAATCCGAAGTACATTTAATTGACATCTTCATCGCATTATCCAAGAGTACAAGTAGACGTAAGCCAAAACAAATTGATTTTTGATGACTTTTTTATGTTAAGGAATCTCGCACAGCATTATAAATAAATACAGAAATCAAGACGGTATTTAGTTATAAAGAGTACAACAAACTATACTAATCATACAACATAGCTATTATTTAAACTCGTGTTATCTCGAAAAAATTGTCCATTTAGGATCAGGTAGACTATTAATAGCTGCCATATTTGTCCGCCATTATGAATTTAAAAAAAACCACCACATGGCATTTTAAACTACATTAAATAAGCTCCATTTTACGTAGTGGAGTTTCTCGAACATCCTTAACCAATTATGGATAGGAGAGGTTGTCCGGTTGACGAGGATCGTCCTATAGATACATGCACGGAAAAAAAAATATAGCAGGTGTAGCATGAGAATCTATACTGCGTTAGTATGACTATTGAGTCACGCGTGCAACGCTTGGATTTCAAGTATATACTGCATGAGATGTGCCGAAACGAAT
>JAPYYV010011975.1:0-10854 GCA_030522625.1 Copidosoma aretas | reverse complement strand
GACTAACAACCGTTCCGCATTTGCCCAGGACGAGTCCTGTGGGGTGGGGAAACCACTTGGGAAAAGCCCAGCCCGGAACGGCCCGGTGTATTGCCTGAGCTCCGACCGGGAGTCTATGCCCACGTCTGGGCATAGGCAACAGGACTAACTCCTGCACACCTCCCGCTCACGTTGTCCGCAATGACAGAGAAACAGTTGATTGATCCTCAAAGCCAACAGTAAAGGCGAAACGGCGACACTCGAACGGCCACCCATCCAAGTACTAGCCGCGCCAAATGCTGCTGGACATCGTTGATCGACGGAACTGCGATTCTACTATTGCGCCACCGTGTCGGTAGCTAATTACATATACAATGTAGGTCTATAAAAAAATTAAATAATCTATTTTATCTACCCCCTACCCAATGCACCCTCTCCCTTTCATCCATATTTTAGTTACTAGTGCATTTTCTATATAATTTGATTTGACAGTAATAATATAGAAAAAACTATCATGTTTTTTGGGGGGGTGGGGTCCTTATATTTCCTAGAAAACCATATAACTATATGATACATCAATAAAAAACATTAGTGTACGTATGTTTATACGTTATAAAGTTAGGTGTTGACTTATTATTTTTATTGGAACTTAATTTATTAATCATGATTTATTAATAGAATTAACAAATAAGAATTCTTTATCAAAATTATATGATATTCTGTACTTAGTTTTTTTCAATATCTTATTTGCATTTGACTTAAATGTTTTACTTTACTTAAATCTCTAAAACTTGAAATTTATAAAAATTATAGAGAAATAGGTTTATCTAAAGGAGTTAATAATTTAGTCTTGATTATCGAAGAAAAGGTAAGTAGGAGCTAGGGTTAGTAAGGGAAGAGACTGATGGAGAGTATGGAGGGAGCTGGAAGAGAGCGGGTGGCAGGTAGTTTTCGCCCTAAAACCATTTAACTTCATAATATAAAAAGATTAAAAGGCACACACGAAAAAAAATCAGGGGGAGTTGTTTAGATGGTAGAGAGGGAGTCTGGTGGAAGTCATTAGGGAGCTAAGAGAAAGCACAGAGCTGCGGGGGAAGCGTAAAAAGTAGGACGGAACCAAGGTTGGGGGGGAGGGGGGGAGACAACCCTAATTTTTATGGTATAAATTTCACTGTAAGAGATCAGGGAATAAGCTTAATACCCTTTTGTATTTCAACATAACCTTTTCACGAATCACTCACCAATTAACGTAATATTAATTTTATCTCTCGGTTTTTTTTATTGCGACTCACTTTGACTTCCTCCCCAAGCCTCCTCGAAGCCCATTACCGCCCTTATCACGATTTTTTAATCCCTTTTACATTCCTTTCACTAGCTCGCAAGGAACATCCTACAAAATACAGTAAATTTCGTTTAATTCTTCTATCATATAAGTTATGTGGGAATTTTTAATACCCCTCATTTACAACCCCTTACAATTATAGAAAACAAATTTAAAAACCTACCCACAACTCCCATTACAAAGGTCGTTTAAATTCGCCCGATTTATCTGCTATTATGTTAAAATGCTGTGTTACCCTCTCTACCACTCTCCTAAACTTCGTTTCATTACTCTCTTCGTCGAATTAATTGACATAAATTAATTCTTAGCAAATTATCTTAGCTATTTTTTAGTATTGCTAATAAACACTTATCTTTTTTCTAAAATTTCTAACTAATTTCTAATACTTGAGAATTTAGTCCACTATGATACGCCGGCACATTGACTTAACAACTTTTCTACGTTTATACTGTATGATAGAGCATAATTGACTAAATAATTTGGGAAATGGTCATATAAGATTAGAAATACGATGTAATAATGGTTTGTAGAGTAGTGTAAAAACCAGCCTGTCAAAAATTTCTAAAAGTTTATAGATCGGATACAACATTGGTAGTCTTTACATATCGAAATCTACTAAGAGAGTTGAAGTACCTTGATACATGTTACAACAATATCTAGATGCATTATTTGAAATAAGAAAATGAGATAAACTTAATTTTTTTATAACAGAAACTGCGATGTTGAGTAAAAGGTATTTAGAATAGTTATATTAAACCTTTTTAAAAAAAACGACGCTAGATATAATACCTCATATTACAGTAAGATTGTTCTATGAGAATCTTTAATTAATTTCAGATAATACAACTAAAAAACATATAATGGGTAAAATTTTAGCTTTTGGTTGGTTTCAAAAACTTTTCAGCGCACATATCTTATAAAAACTCGACATTCTAATATTAATATGCTTAAATTTAAAAGTATACAGAAAAACCGTTCCATTGATATCATTAAGAAAAATAAGAAACTAATAGTCATACTATTGAAACATATTTTATATTGCTCTTGCACTTAATTTAGTTCATGTTTCAATAATTCATAGATACAATTCGTATAAGATGTACCGAAAGTTTTTGATAATGTTACGAAGATGAGAAGAAATTATTCTTTTCTGCAAAACTCTAAATCATACGAATCATGAAAATCATGCTTAGTCAACTAAAAATAAGAATAAAGTACATTCAAACAATTTAAGAGTCATGTCGTGAAAAATATTTTTTTTAAAGTATAAGTGCCATATAAATGTCAAATATTTTGCATAATTTCAGAATGAAAAGTATATTTCTCACAACATTTACGTTAGAAGTAAAAAGAAAAATATAAATAATAAGAAACCTCATGATTCTGTCAAAGAAATGTTAGAAAAAATGTCATATGTTCCAAATTTTATACACCTGATTCAAATAAAAACAGTTGGCAGATGGCAAAAATAGCAAATTTAACAAGAGAGACATAAGTTGTTAATACAGCAGTATATCTTGAAAGCAAACGAGAATAAGTGTTTGAAGAAATCAATAGAACCTTGGACAATCAACAAACACAGTTTACGATGTGGTTGAATTGAACGAATTTGATGTTTTGCAAAATTCTTTACATATGACTATATTCTTTGAACTTATATTTTCAACAAAAAATCCAATTTTGCGATAAAGGAATAAACATTATAGACTAATAACAAGATTAAACATAGTTTGCGTAGGCATGAGGCGTTATGGGGGGCTCGGCCGAGAGGAGGGGAATCTGAGGTCCGGAGAACGCAAAGGCACTCCTGGAGTGAGAGAATCTCATGCAGCTAGGTTGGAAGCAGTTTAATTGGGCGCTCATCTGGTTAGCTGAGTAGACGATGGATCGACGTCCCAGTAAGAGAAGGAGACGACACGCAGACATTCTTTTTGTACTACGGTCAATTTATGCTCACTTGAGCACGTTAGTTACTAAAGGGGGACTAACCAAAAGCAGTAAATGAGCTCGTAAAATTTTTTACCGTGTCAATAAGTTGAGAGTGCCCGTTGATCCTATGTGACGTTCTTCTCTTTCATCTCTTCCAATCAGTTAGATAAACGACTACTATTTTGTATTTCACTTGTAACTACGCATTTTCTTGTCCGGCGGATGTCTGTGCTAATAAGTTTGAAAGTCGATCGTCTAGTCGTTTAGTCGGTTGAAGACACCTGTAAGCTAGGTGGGATTTATTTTCATGATAAATAGCTTATTAATGTATGGAGGCTATGAAGAGAAATGATCGATTGTCATATCGCAATTAGTATAAGGTAAATTATTTTCGGCTTAGTCAAATTAAAAGATTTGTAAGATTATCGAAGTTTCGTTGAAATCCCAGCGGCGGAGATTTTTCAAAACTTGTTTTTATCGAGTTATATTTTTTTCGCTGCGTTGCTTATAGAAGATGATTAGTTAATTTGGTGTTTGCGATTATTTTGTCGTTTACGATTTATATTTAATTTCGTTGTAACTGATATCGACTAATTTATTTGGGAAGAATTCTACTAATAAACTATTGCCTAATTCAGCCACTGATGTAAGAGGAGCTCGATTGTGTTTGATACAATTGCGAAGTACTTATTATTGGTGACTATCATTCAACGAATATAAATTTACAATCACCATACTTGTTAAAAAAACCAACTGTTTATTTTTCTTTGGACACTCATTAAGATCGTCCATCGTATACTTAAGCATATTTATGTTTATCGATCCGCACCGCTCCTTGTCTCAAATTTTATATGATTATAGGTATTTGAATTCCATACCTTAGTTCCCAATACATCATATATATATACGTATCATGTATTCGGTATCCCAGGTGGGACAAAAGAGTGCTGTGTGTGCGATGCTTTGCCCTTGATCAACGCGTGCGTTACGATTCTTTTACATTCACCTCCTAGTGGTGTTGTCCAAACAAATACACCTGACATTAGCGCGACGGGTGACGCAATGGAGATATTTTAAGGGTAAATGGGTACAAACTAAAAACTTTAACAATAGCGCGTAGCACCGAAATCGGATACAACACTTTAGTCGCATATCAATGGCAACGATGGCGACGACAACGTCGCTCTGTTATTGCCGAGATATCAGGATATACAAGGAAACTCGTTGTTCAGCCTTTCTCATAGCCCAGCGACAAATTACTTGCCATTTCAACCTTCAGTTACAAATAATGATGTTATCCGTAACATGGAAAGAGAAATTGGCTAATTGAATCGGCGTCTGTAGGAGATGACTTACGTGCAACATTCGGTAAACAAAATACGCGAGCGAGTTGAACAATTGCGTACCGAACAGAAAAACCACTTACGAAATCTGGAGCGACAAGGACAAACAGTCCCACGATTTTCAAAAAATCCATTTAATTTAAATGTACCACGCAATTTACCAGAACTGGGGGGCAAGCATTGTTCGACTTACGCTTAGATTTGCCTTCATTTAGTCTGACTGCATATGATCAGCCTACTTGATCTATTCACGACTTACACAATTAATCAAAAAGTATAGGGATTAATTAACAACATTTAAAACACGTTATAGGCCAGGCATTAAAGGCCCGGCGTAGGACTGGTGGTTATTAATTTAACGACAAGTAAATAATTTCAAAAACTTTCGTGCATTATTTTATCGCGAATATTGGAACGAGGACGTTCAGAGTTAAATCAAACGTGAGCTTTCATTTAGTTATTACACTGCTAAAAACAATTTATAATGCAGTGAATACGTGTTGCGTATTTATAACAAGTTCTAAGAGTTATCGCGGCTTCCGACTGAATTCGAAATCGTCCGTGATTTTGAACAGCATCTTGACGGCCAGGTTCAACAAGCGATCTTTAAGCGTGGTACTCGCACTGTTAATGAGTTAATTGAACTTCTTGACTCACTCGATAGGTTGGGCAGGCTTAACTCACTACTCAAAAATAAAACGCTGCAATATTCGAATCTTTATCCGAGGGACGCGTCAAACTCCTTACTGAGGTAATTTTTCTGGGCCAAGCCGCAATACATCTCGCTGGGATGACTATCGCAATAGTAATAATAATTATATAGACAATTCATACAATCCCTCGGTTACTTGAACCAATAATCGATCCAGGCAAGATACTAACACTTAGGCACATAATTATTCGAACCGATCGTTGAACAAAAATTGGCGCGAGCATAATTCAGTTACCAAAATTACCGCGAATAACATTGTTACCGAATCGGCATCTTCGGAAAACTAGTCGGCGTTGTGTCCTTGAGTCCTCTGCCTAGCACAACGTTAACGAGCGGAGCGGTTCATGAAAATCCTGGTAAAGTTTATCTAAAGTACGCCCAAGTTATGGACAAAAGATTTTCCGATGTTAATCAAAACACGACGGTATTTTTAAGAAAATCAAGATCATATTGTTAACTCGCTTTTTACGTCACCAATGAAAGAACTGCTCGATGAACTAAATTACACCCAATTGTCTTAGATTAAACATATCGAGTCGATTTCAAGTCCCAAAATTCAGATGTAGCTCGATAATATTGAGGCATGTGCGTTGATCGATATAGGGAGCCGGATAACCTGTCTCTTAGAAAATTTTTATAAGTTGAATTGTGGCACATTTGATCGGTGCGCTTTCTTTCCAGTCGCTGGTGTAGAAGTCACAGGTCTTGCTGGCGAAAAATCCGCGAAGATTAAACAGCAGATTTGCATCAACCTGAAACTAGGAAAGATAAAAGAAAAATTTAATTTCTATATTATACCGAAATTGGCACGAGACTGTATTATATGGGTAGATTTGCAAAGAGAATTAAATATAGTCATCGATTTTGGGAGAGATTCAATACGAATGACATATGGCCGAATCCACCATGACATTATATTTATTTCAACGCAACTCGGTGACCAAGACTCAAACGTTATTACGGAATTTTTAACAAAAACTTTCAAAGATGATGAAAAGCATAGTATTTCGGATTAGGAAATACATTAACGTGTTGAGCAAACTTATGATGGTAATGTATAACAACGTAAGGAGTTAGGGAATCTTATTAAATAACATCGTGATATTTTTAGTGTATGACCCGGCTGTTTTCGTGATTATGAGTACAAATTACCGTTACAAAATAATGTACCGTTTTGGATTAAAAATTATCCTGTACCTATGCAATTTTGCGATAAAGTTCACAATAAAATTAAGTGTATGTAAAAGTTTGGTATCATCGAACGGGCACGTAGTTCCTATATAAATCCGTTGCGACCTGTGATAAAATCAGATGTGACAAAAAGACTGTGCATTAAAGCGCACAAAATTAAATAAGCGTTTATAGAATGATCATAAAGGATTATTGGACGTCGACGACCTATTTCAACAATTTCGACACGTAAGTTATATGATGAGCATCGATCTCACAACATCGTTTTGGCAAGTCCAATTAAGACGGTAATCACGACCTTATACTGCGTTTTTAGATCAAGGGCAAACTTATCAACACTGTTGTTTAGACTAAAAGTTAGTGGCGCCGCGCTCGCACGAGCTGCTAGACCTATACTATATAAGGTATCGAAATTTGTTGACGACTTCGTGGATAATTAGGTCGGTATATCGAACAGTGTCGAGGAGCACTTGTCTGAATCACACCAATGACTCCATTTGTTAGCCTAGGCTTGCATAACTATCTTATTCAGAAAGGTAAAGTTATTCAGAAGCAATATTAAATACTTGAAGCATGTCATCAATAATAACGGCGCTATAATCGACCCCGATAAGGTGTCTGCTATCCCAGAGTTCCCAGTTCCGACTAATAATAAATAGTTGCAGGCTTTTCTTGGTTTGATCAATTTCTGTGCAACATTCTCGGTTAAGGTAAATGAACGACTAATATCTTTATTGAACTGTAAAAAATGGCATACGGTGGTTTTGGGGCCCAGAACAAGATCGGGCGCTTAGGAAATTAAAGGAACTTTTTTATACCGACTTAATCCTGGCCCATCTTAGGACTATTATTCCATTGATAATTTATATAGACCCTTCTAAAAGTGGTTCAGGGGTAGTTATATGTCAAGAGAATGAATTCAGGATGGAAAGGGTAGTCTATGTCGCCAGCTGTACTTTTAAGGGGGCCGAGCGCAACCATTTCACAACAGAATGCGAATTGCTAGCAATAATGTTTGCGTTAAACAAGTTTCGCTCCTTTATTGTCGGCACGAGAGTTATTATTGTGACTGACCATCACGCCTTAACGTACCTATTTTTATGTCAAACCCTTAGGGGTCGTTTGGAGCACTGAATGCTTGTCCATCAGAATTATGACATCGAAATCGTACACATCAAGGGGCCGAAAAACAAAGCGGCTTATGCTCTTAGCAGACAAATCGAAAATCATGATACACATCAACGGGAACGATATGCCATTTATTCCTTTTCTTACCTAGGATTCCTTTTCTTACCTAGGGCCGAAAGTGCAGCAGAGCCTTTTCTCCCTCTGGCCGCACTTTGGGCCCTTGAAAGTACTTTTCGCCCACGGGCAGAAAAATTTTTTCGGCCCTCCGTGCGAAAAATTTTTTTCTGCCCTAGGGCGCAAAGTACTTTCGCGGGCCCAAAGTGTGCCCACGGGCGCAAAATAGCACTTTGCGCCATCGGCAAGAAAAATATTATACGAGACTCGGGCATCAAAGTTAAACAAGCGCGCCCTTCGGGCGTTCAAGTTTTTACTTTCTGCCCTAGTGACGTAATGGACTATTATCAAGCACGTGATTGGGCCGGATATTATAAACTAAATAAAAAATGTAAGAAATTATCAAGACCAAAACGAAAAGATGAAAAAAGTTTAAAGATAATTTCAATGATCATTAACGATCACAACATTCTGAATTGGTTGACGGAATTTTGTACAAAAAAATCGGGTTGAAAAAGAAAATGATAGTTGCTAAAGAGTTTGTAATTTCATTGGCTCGTGTCAAGGTCAGCTCAAATATTAGATTAACTAATTGTGCCATTTGTCTGCCTCTTGATTATAATGTCTACACCAATAATCGTATATCGTATATATGCCCGGAAAACAAATAAGTTTAGATACTCTTGATCCCGTCATTAATACTAAAGTATCAGGGTATATAGCCGTATTATTTAAAGTCTTAGGACGATTTCAGGATTTTAATGTGATAGCATCAGATATTTTTTTGATGCCAAAATAATCCTTGTAGATAAGAAATTAAGTCAGAAAAAACAAAAATTAGGTGGGAAAATGACCCAGGGCACAAAAAAATTCACTTTATTTCAATAGGATACAGATTTGATCAATGAAATTTTAGTACAATTGACATATTTAAATATATACATTTATATACTCATTATATCACTGATAATCCACACCGTCTATAAATTTGCAGCTTTTTGAAACGTGTAATTCTTCTGCTTACTTACGAAGAAAGCTTTATAATAGTTGAAAAAAACATTTTGTGGAAATACGCTAGAAATGTCTTATACAATGTAAAAACCATTGTAAAAGAATAAGTCCGTTGTAAGTGTGTGTGTATGATTCTCATAGATCAGAAAGCCTACGACCGATTTTAGTGACCCGGGGCGAAAATGTTTTGTTTTATGCCTTTATAGCGGCTCAATAAAAAAATTTTAATTGTATATATATCTTATTAAGGTTTTAAAGTTACTGTCTAAAAATCAAGTTTTCGCCAATTTTGGGTGATAACACTTTAATTTAATATAACAAATAAATGTATCCCACAGAGTATTAAAACAGCTATGTTTTCCATTTTATTTAAATTATCTGTTCAACTTATGTCGTTTTTTTTTTTATAAAAGGAAAACTACATTTTTTTTTAAAAGTCAGTCATACCTTAGAAACCCTTCGAGTGATTTCGATGATTTAAGGTAAAAAATGTTTTTTTAATCATTATATCAGTCCAAAAAAGAAATTCGTGACTCATACCTTAATTATTAAGGCTGTCTTAATGATTTTCTATGTCTCAAAAGCGATTTTTAGCTACTTTTAGAGTAACAAATATTTTAATTTGATTTTCTTAATAGGCGCATCTCGTAAAGCATTAAAACAGCATCGTTTAGAATTGAAATTTTTTTTACAATATGTCGTTTTTTTTATGAAAGAAAATGTTCAAAAAAGGCAGTCATGTACAAGAAAAACTCCAAAAGGGTCCGATAATCTCGGGCTACCAAAGGTTATTTTTATATCCTTATACGGGTTCACACAAATTGTGAACGTTTCATAACCTATAAGGGTTTTTAATGCTAAAAAAACGGTTTTTGATGTTGTTGTAATGGAAGAAATTTAAGTCGATTTCGTAATAAGTCATATTTTATAGATAATTAAATAGCTTTATATAATTTAATAATAATTTACCTAGATTACGTTTTATTACGTATATCGAATTTAGTAATAAGGTCTAATTATTCGTTTAATCGTTTTTAATTCAAAAAAATTTTTACAATATTTTTTTACTATTAGGGTTAAAATTATAATCTTATTTCAAAAATAACTTTACATCATAGATCATAAAAATAGCTTTTTTCACATTTTTAATAATTCAATATTTTGTTTCATTTATATTTATGTTAAATAACAGCAGAAGAATGTTTCTAAGGAAGCGTTGTGCTAACGTATTGGCAGCAGTTCTTTAAGATTAGGCAAACCGCAGAAAAAAAACAACTTATGGTATAAAAGCATCGTCATAGTAAAATCCTCGCGAGAATCAATAATGCTAAAAAATCTTCTGTGATAGTGGTTGTAGGTGCGGACGACGCAAAGGCGATGGAATGAAAAAATTATATTATGATTGCTCTTCAGCAGAGATTAGTAGAGAGGTTGCTGACCGCAATGTTAACTGCCGGGACCACTTTTTGCCAATGGTTCGAGTGCCACGCCATAGTCAGCCACCAAACCATACGCGCATCTTACTCGACGAGAGCATACGTCATAGGATAGAAGCGGTGGCACATGTGCACTTGCGAGGAGAGGAGAGGAAATCTGGAAATAAGCGTATAGACCAGAGGTTAGGTATACGAGGTGTGTTCAAAAAGTACCCGGAAGTTTCGTTTTTTCACAAAAATATCTATTTATTCGTCTACATCAATGTGTCGTCAAAAAAGACCCCGAGGGTTGCGTTTTTCACCAAAACTTCTTTTTTTTCGGCCCCCCCAACGGGTCCCCTTTAAAAGAGCCCCCCCCCCCCCCCCCAGATATAATACACTGATGCCAGCGTTTTTTCCAATCTTTGAAGCACTCTTTAAATTCACTCTTTGGTGTTTCCTTGAGCACTCTTAGCGATTTGGCCTTTATTTCTTTAATCGAGGAAAAACGCCATCCTTTTATGGGTCTCTTCAACTTTGGGAACAGGAAAAAGTCTGACGGAGCCATATCTGGTGAATATGGAGGTTGGTGCATGACTACGGTATTGTTTTTGGCCAAAAAATTACGAACAAGCAACGACGAGTGAGCAGGTGCGTTATCGTGGTGCAAAAGCCATGAATAGTTTTTCC
>JAPYYV010011974.1:0-10525 GCA_030522625.1 Copidosoma aretas | reverse complement strand
TTACTTTCAAATTATCATTTTCAACAAATATTAATCATGAAATGATTTTACTGACCAACGTATTACCATATCAGTAAGTGTATCATTTGAAATTGGCGCATGCATGCCGAGCGTCTGCTCAAAATTCACACAGCAGACAGCAGACATCACTCTTGCTGAACGCCAAATGATTATGTTTACGGTTAAATATTGTGTAATATTTCCCTGATAAGCCCTAATTTCTGTTATGTCGTTAGAAAGCTTAAGAGTTCTTCTTTCACTACGAACTTTTTCTATTCTGATCTTAAGTCTACTTTACCAGATATTACATAATATCGTAGAACAAAAAAATAACCTGCGTAAGAGCCCATGTTAAAAGTGCACTTTTTAACCGAATTCGTTTGCAAAAAATTACCTGATAAAGGGGTTTGATATTTTGAGAGGAGATTCCTTATATCGCTAATAACAATCTCTCCAAGTTTCACGGAAAGTTAAAGTAAATTGGTTACGTGAAGAACCACCTTAAATGTCATGCCCGCTGATTATTGCCCATGTTCAACTTTTTTCTACCAAATAACCTTATCTTTATAATACAAAAACTAGCGGCTAAATTTATGCCAAACGTTATGTCTTGCATGTAGGGCACTACCAATCTGCGGTCCGGTGTCAAAGCACAAAGTATAATGTAGTTTATATGTTTGTATTTTGATGTATTTCAAGACTTTTTTGTCTACAGATGTCATATTTATTAGTTACATGTTATGAAATGATGTTTTCGCTATTTCAAAACGGTTCTTGTTATTCACTGAATTATGACAACATTTTGGACAAAAATAGTAAATACAAAATATGTGTATTTTTATAAGGCGTACAACTTTTGCATTTAACTTTCCATCCGCAAGTGTCATGTAATAGAGTTAGGTACTACAAAACAATTTTTTAGCTCTGTTAAAACGATTTTTTCCGTTTAGCGCCTCAAGATATCACAGTAAAAAAAAACTTTCTTAACAAAACAGTTGTATCCTAATGAGCTCTACAACTTTTGTATTCATGACTTTGTTGTAGGATTTCTATTTTGGTCTATAGTAAACAGAAACGACTTTTTCGCTATTTTCGTCAGTATTTTGTGTTACTGAGCATGTGCAGTGCAAGCTTAAGTAAAACGTAAAACACAAAAAAGTTGTTAGTTATCGAGATCTATAACTGACTTTGATCGAATGCTTAGAAAATGTATGTGATGAAAATTATAGCGAAAAAACTGATTTTTTACCCATGGAGCGCTGCATTAAAAATTGTGGAAAAATCTTTCTTTCTGATAAAAAGTGTCCAAGTGCAAACTATTAGTATTAATATTCGACCTGAAGCTATCTACAAAAAAACTGAATCGCATTAGAATTGCTTGAGTTAGTCAAAAAACTTGATGACGTACACACATACATTCATGCATACACCTTAGGACTTATTCACATCACCCTCATATTAGGTTCACATTTGTTTTTCATCAAAACAGACGATTTATGAGTGGTTACATTTTTGCTTTGACAAAATTATATAGCACTCCTGTAAGATCATACCAAATTAAAGCACTATATAATAATATAGTTTCTGTGATTTCGTATACGTATGATTTATGTATGACTATTGATTATGCAATTAATAAACGAAGACTTTTTACTTAATAAAAGGCTGTAAAAAACGCAGCAAAATATTTATCACCTCTTTATTAACTTAGGAAAAAAACAAGTATTTGATCTTCCTTATAGCTACTAACTGATAACAAAGATAATTAGTAGACAGAATAAGCATACGCTGTAATTTATTATAACCCGATATTTATTGGCGCACGAAATGATAAACAAGTTACCCTTTAAAAAGACAGGTAAAATTTTACAACGAATCATGTTATTGCATACATTTACCGTACAGAGTTTCAGTATAAAGGGCAACTAATACAAACAAAGTCCCGCACATGTCAGCCAGCCTTTTGTATACTAGACCTGTACATTAATACAATATATATATGTAAAACATACATGGGTAATTTTGTCCTTACTAGCCCAGACAAACTTAAAAATTTGTTAAAACTAAAGTAGGTAAAAAAAATTCTTTCACGGCATTCGTATTACAAATACCATCCCTAATAAATTCCTTAAGCGGTTTCTGTACACATTTTTTCGGTCAAAAGATATACGAAATTTTATAATGCTGAAATTTAGTCAATTTAAAAAAAAAACAAGTAGACCATTGGAACGTGGAGGTAAGTTGTGTTTGAGGCTGAAGTGTTCTTACATAGATTAAATGAAAGCTGGCATCAAGCCCTATCGATTCGCTGATATCTTTAAACCACTCTAACTTTTAATCTAGTGCACGAAATTCAACAAATTTTTTTCTATTTGATAAGGTTATACTTAAGCTTGCATTTAAGCCAAGTTAAGACCCCCTAAAATATCGTACTACTTTGCTACTAGCGTTGAAAGTAAAACCAACGTTTACTGATGTATTTTGCAAAAAAATAATGGTTGGACCAATCGCCAAAACATGTGTCTTATATTTCAGCCCAACAGTGCTATATAATTTTTTCGGTGAAGATCCGATTCGCAGAAGCGGAATAAGAGACAAGTGAATAATTTGGGGACGGAAGGAGGTCCGACAGGACAGAGGACGGAAAGAAAATCTCGACTTGAAACATCTCGTACGATTCTTAGACATAGTGTTGATTTTATTCCTGCGTGTATTAATTTTTGTTCCAAAAGCTTACAGAAAATGCACAACCGTACGTTTAAAAACTAACTTGTCGCAAAATAAAAGGGGACGGAAAAGACAAACTTTTGGTAATCCTGTCAATTAAGGTTACAAACGCTCACTGACGACTGAGTGTTGAGTAAATACGGAGTCTGTCACACGCGTTTGTTTACCTCCGGTGTGCAGTACAAGAGTCCACCGTTTGATGGGATCAAAAATATTTTTTCTTAATTTTTTGAGCCAATGACGTAGTGGTATATATATTGAGACGAAAACTCATTACGAAATGTATGTGCTTCGTTGTACAACTTACTGACTGGTGTGGCTTTGATATTGGTAAGAGCTTGTACAGTACGCATTTAAGGTTTCGACGCACATCTTTAGTTAGGGCCTAACACTCATAATTAAGTACACCAAGGGTCTAAAGTTAAACAATCGAGTTTGTGACAGGGGGACGGAGAGGACATTTTGACCCTTTTTCCTTCAATATTTTAATTAAAGCTTATTCTAATGCCGGTTTTGACTATAACAGTTAAAACACAAAATTTTACGTACATGGGATGCCTCGTAACATTCAATTTCGTTTTGGAATTCGAGTACCAACGCAGTACACGATCTGGGAAAGTTTGCTTGAAATCAGTTATATGCATAAATCACGAGCAAAGCACATGCCGGATAATATACTACCGACACTTATTTTCTTTGATTCATATTAAAATATAAATTTATATTATCTTATGATACAAAAATTACAATTTATATCCTGAATCATAAAAAATGAATGTGTTGACTTTCTTATAACTTATATCAAGTTATGTATGCTTATACTACTTATAAGCTGACAAGCAAATGGGTAATTTTATGCAGTATGATCGGACCATCAATAACTAGTGTTAATTAATGAAAAAAAATTTTATATAATAATATTATGATCTATATAGCAATAGAGTTAAAAAAAACACTAACTCTTGCGGAAAGCTGTATTTTTCTGTATTTAAAAAAAAAAAAAATACACAAGCAAAACTACAATTTTAGCAAACTAATATGAAGAAGCTCATGTGATTTGAAACTTTATAGCACATTGTAAAATTTTAATTCCCAAACTATGTCAACTAATTATTACAAAAAGTTATTACTCAATATAAATTGTAAAAAAATTTTTTTATATTTGACCAATTATAATTCAAAAAAATTTGTACAGCAATCTTTTATTGTTCATAACTTTAAATAAGAATCATGACTTTTTATAATAAATCAGTTAAATCTACAACTTTTATTCATATGCATGAAAATCTAAACTATTGAAAGAATATTCAAAAATTTTTCATACGTTGATAGTTTTTAGTGCAATAACAAGTTTATCACAGTTGTATTGATTAGCTGCTCTACTTGTTTCATAAAAGGGTGTAAGACTCCGAAATTTAATTTGACGGGCATTTTTCAAAATTCTGCTCAGAGTTTCCTAAAAAAATAATAAAGAGTTATGTGTTAACAAATGACTCTAATCAGTATCATGGCCTATCGTTAATACACATGTACTAGTGGGGGATGGCGGTTGGACGCTTTAGCTGCCGGACGTAAGATACAACAGATCCGCGTTAAAACGACTTTGAGTCATCGAAAAAGATTCAAATAAGAAAAAGCCGTAAGTGTAAGTGAAGGAGAGTACAACAAGGAATATCTGAAAGTGTTATCTGAGATAACGGTGCTTTGATGTATTTAAGAGAAGGAAAAGTGAAATGACGGTGCACAAGAGGTTAGCTCGAGCCGAAAAATAATGGTTGGCAACGAGCATAAGAAGGACAGAGAATCGATTACAGAAGAGATTCGTAACGAAAGCAACGTGAAGGTAAACAAACAAACAAGAAAAGGTAATCAAAGGGTGTAGAGAATAAAGCAACAGATGCATGTAAATAAGAGGTAGTGAAACTCGCAAGGTATCCGAAAATAGGCAAATCTGTCAGGAGAGAATAATTTCCGCCGACAACAGGGAGCAGAAAAAGGCAGAAACAGTGAATAAACACGGAAAAGATGCCCTTTCGAAGACAGATACTGAAGATCTAGTCCTTCAGACGGAGAAAAAAAAGGAAAACGGAGAGGAATAGAAAGAGAGCACCAAGAACAGGACCCTGAAAAGTGGAGATAAACAGTGTCACCATAAGGAAAAGGCAGGCGGCTGGTGAGGGAGCAGCAGGAGGTACGCGCAACCAGTATCGATAGTAGTGACATTAGCGGCACGACCAGAAATGAACATCAAGGACCATAAGAGGTTGGACCCAAAAATGAATGAGCCAGCAGACAGAGAATAGATGACAATTAGCAACGCAGGAGAAAAGCAGAAGCGTGTCCCAGGCAACAAAAAAAATTGACTCGGCGCTTAGCAGCAGATAAAATAAAGCAGATGCCGAAAGCATATCATTCGACGATTTCTCCAAAGCACAAACGCCAGTCAGAGAGGTCAAGAAGGCAGCTGCAACAGAGACACATGCATCGGTATTGTCGGAAATTGAAGGGACTGGTGCAAGCAGTAAGCAGCAGATGGCAGCATCGGTGACGGCGACATAGGCTGGGAAAATCCACAGAAGAAGTAGCGAGATAGGGGACGTTAAGTCAACAAGCGAAAACCAGTATTGTTAAGGTAATAATGCGTTTAGGCTGGAGAATGCGTTATTATTATAGTTCAGAAATTAAAGGCTAGCTTACAAAAGAAGGTAGATATACGAAATGCTCTGAGCTTAAAGTTAAGAGAAATTAGGGAAGGACCAGTCAAAGCAAGTGAGTTTCAAAATAGGTTACAGGAAGAAATAAACGGTTTAAAAGAGAAAAAAAAAAGATACAGCTATTGCAAAAAAAACCAGGAATAGATGTAGAACTTTAAAAAAAAAATGCAACAGTTTAGAACAAGAATGAAAAGTAAACAAACGGCGAACGAAAGAAAAAGTGAAAATTGATGAAAGATTGCAGCAGTTCTTAGTAAAATCAAGCTGACTAAATTGGTTTTGAGCGCAAATGAACTGGAATATTAGTTGTGAATAAGACAAAAGAGAAAAAACAACATATTTATTAGGGGGTAAGTACGGTGAAAAGAGGAATAGAAAGTATATTAAAAGGGATACTATATAGGATAGATTACAAGTAGAAGCAAACATAAAAAGTAATAGAGAAATATCAGATTACCCGACAATAATATAGCTAATGCTTAATATTATGCGTTTCTTTTCATTAATCATAAATTTTTTTGTTAAACTTTTCAGATACCGAAGCTTGAAAAAAAAGATCAATAAATGACTTTAATCTTTTTCAATTTACGTGTTATTTTCAATTTTTTGGGCTCATTTTCTTTCTCAGACGAATCCATTGGGAGTCATTACGGACTAAATTGCAAAAATTTACATAGGTTTCCCAGAAAATGCAATTATTCACTCATTTTTTGTATTTCTGTATAAACAATTGGATTTTCTGGGAAACCTATGTAAATTTTTGCAATTTTAGCCGTGATAACTCCCAATGGATTCGCCCAAGGAAGAAAATGAGCCTAAAAAATTGAAAATTAGATGTCAATTGAAAAAGATTAAAGCAATTCATTGAATATTTTTTTCAAGCTTCGGTATCTGAAAAATTTAACAACAAAAGTTAATGAACAAAATCGCATGATATTAAGCCCTAGCTATATTATTGTCAGGTAAAATGACACTTGTTATGACTTTTACTAAACATTTATAGTGAAATATTTAAAATATGCGCTGTATAGAGGTGATGAGCCACCTTTAAAGAAAGTATAAAACATAATAATAATATTTTGTACGTACATTAATAAGTTTTTATCGAATTATAATTATTATTTTTTCATGTAACTGCTCAATCAATTATTATAAAGTACTACATTACAAATGACAAAATGTTTGACGTACTACATGAGGCACATACTTCAATTGGTCATGGCGGAAAACATCAAATGATTAATGAATTACTAAACAAATATAAAAATGCTACACAAGAATTTGTTACATTGTTTTTAAAGTTATGTATTTATTGTCAAAAAAAAAAAAAAAAATCTACTAAAACAGTACTATTCATGAAACCTATGGTATTTAAGAAATTATTAGTCGTTGCCAGGCTGATTTATTTGACATGCAATCGAATGCAGATGAGGCTTACCGATTTATTCTAGTGTATCAAGATCACTTTACTAAATTTGTTCCACTTCGAGCCTTAAATTCAAAAACTGCTAAAGAAGTAGCTAAAACTTCACTTGAGATATTTTGTATTTTTGGAGCTCTAGTTGTAGTACAATCTGATAATGGACGCGAGTTTGTAATTCGAATAATTAAAGAACTGCGTACACTGTAACCCAGATTACAGATAATTGCAAGGGAGTGTAAAACGCGCAAAGACTTACAAAATATACTTTTACGTGGATGGAAAATGAAAACTGTACCAAATGATCGAAAGGTATTAGGGCTGTACAGTTCATAAAAAATCGTGCTTTTCACGATGGAGTAAAAAGATTATCTCACGCAGCTATTATCGGCCGTGGAGCAAAATTCAGTCTGTCAACTTCTTCACTTCCCAAAAATGTTTGTGAAAATTTGCGATCTTAAGTGGATTTACAAGAAACTTAAAATGTAGCTCATGTTAAAGATGCTCAACCAATTTAAAAAAACGTTATACTCAAGATACTGATACTCAAGATGTTAATACTTAAGATACTGCTCGGATTACTTCTCACAAGGGAAATTGTTTACAATGTAACAATGTAAAAGAATCAGCAGAATTAACAGATATTTTGTGCAGTGTATGTTTCAAAATATTAGTTGCTAATTTTTGGAATTAATCTATAGTTAATTTTGCTGTAAATTTTTTTGCATTTATTAAAGAGGTATGAATTAAAATAAGGAAAAGATGTGAAGTGGCAATTTTTTGTATTTTTAATGGTCTTTTTATTGTTGTCAGTGTTGCTAATGTTTTTGAATTTTTGTAGGCGAATATAGATAAGTTTATTGTAAAATTCAGGTGCATAGTTATTCAGTTTAATAAATATTTAACTTTTTGAATATTGCTATGATGAAATCGTTTGTCTGAAAGTAATATTGCGCGGTCAATAAGGTTATAAACCATATTTTTTTCCTTAATTTATAGGATGGTTAGAAGTAAAATTAAGGAATCTACCTGAAGAGGTTGGTTTGGAGAACCAATTTGTAATTATTTTTCTATTGTTTTTAATGATTAAGGTAGTGTTCAAAAAGTTGGTTTTATTTTTGTTTTGCTTTTCATATGTAAATTGTAGAGTATGGGAATAACTATTGAACACTTGATCTACAGCATCTTCAGAGACACATAAAATGGTATCGTCAACATACCTGTAATAAAATGCAGGTGTGCATCCATACCTAGTTTTTAAGGTGTTAAGGCAACAGGACTCTAGGTCGAGACCATTTTATGTGTCTCTGAAGATGCTGTAGATCAAGGTCGAGTAGTCCATTGAAATTTACCTGAACTCCCGTACTCCATCGTACGTCAATTTAATATTTAAATACATAGAACACCGATACTTTACTCGATTTTCAGGAACAGAATTATTTTCAACGGTGTGTATGCAAGTATATTGCACTTACACATGCATACGTAATTCCTCCGTACCAAGCAAGTCCAAACTCTACTAAAATTCATACTTGGTGCCTCCACTATGGAGTGTGGAGTGTATAGTATAGAAAAATTGGGATGAGAGAAAAAAAGGAGGGGAATCGTTTCGTCCTTAATCGCTAGCTGGGACTAGTGATCTTATACTGAGTGATTAGCCAATGCTCACCTTTGACAACCAGATGATTTTGACAGAATTTAAACCATCGACTAATGAGCATCGATGCGTCATATTTTTGATCATTTGTTATAAGATCTACTACCTATACCTAATTTAAACCTCAATACTATGCTTGTAATGATGCTTTGAGTCGATGGTTTGAATTGTGTCAAAATCATCGGGTTATCTAAGGTAAGCATCGGCTGATCACTCAGTATAAGATCACTAGCTGGGACTCGTCAGTGTGGTGTTCTAGCGATTTAGCTACAGATGATCACAACTAATACGTTGATACGCGTATTTTCTTCTAATTCTAATTTTCTTATCCTATACACTTTGCGCTCCATAGTGGAGGCGCTGAGTATGAATTTCAACAGAGGTTGGACTTGCTTGATATGGAGAAATTTCATATGATTGTGTGAGTGCAATATACTCGCTTGCAAACACACGCGTTGAAAATAATTATGTTTGCTATCTATACCATCACCATAAATTTTGTTACAAATGTTATCAGGTTTTTTTCTATTCTCTATTAACAATGATCACAATTCTTTATTTACGTAGCGCATATAATTTTTTAATTTCAATACTTTTTTACGAAATTTTTTTATACAAATAAGTATTCTATAGTTTCATTAATTAAAGTTTTACCCATGCTTGACTACTGGAATTATTTGCCTGAAATCGCCTTTTAAAATAAATAATTTACCATCAAATGGTAAATATCTTTATCACTAAAGTTTCTTAACGTTTTGTCCTCCATTTTTAAACCTTTTTATAGGTATAATTAAAGCTTTCTTCCAAACAATTACATCTCCTTTACGTAATTTTTGTTTATCAGTTTCATAATCTAAGAAAGAACTTTTATTGTAATCCGAACATTATGGCAATTAAAATACTTTGCGATTTGTTATGTTTTTCCGTAATAAAATCGAAGCTATCTCAGTTCACGCCAAAAAAAAAAATTTTTTTTTTTTAGAAAAAATACAAAATTAATTTTTTTCCAGAACCGTCTAGACCATAAATAAAATTTAATTTTGACTCACTCTAAATTATTTAATTAAAAATTTTTTTTTTTTTCGCTATTAAGTTGAACGATACAGCTTCAAAATGTCTTTCTAAGTTAGTCATGATTTTATTTTCTTCAATATCAGAAAATATTGTTTTTGTTAGTACTGGTATTCATAATCTTTATATGATTTGTTTTAAAATTTAAATACTTTATTTAGCTATATTAAAGCATTATTCAACTTATCTTATTTAAAATCTATGATAAAAATTTTTTTGGAGTTTGTCCCATATATTTTTGCCAGAAATATTTTCAGGAATTGAAAGCTATGATGTTTTTGATATCTTAGTTGAAGTGTTGGTTCCTTATAAGAAACAGACAGTAAGTTTAGGTAGGTATATATAATAGAGATAATAACTTGTGAACAACCAGAGCCGAAGTATATTTATGGTTTGCTAAAGCTCCACGAGACGACTACCGCTACACACAAACCTCGCTATTAATTACAGTGCTCTTGAGCCATCTCGCCAGCTAAATACGCTACAATTTTCCTTTTTTTGTGGTTACGCTGAATGCAGCTTTGAGGTGATAACGGTTGATCGTCTCAATGCTTTAGTGCCTTTTGAAATCATTTGATCGTTATGGCCTTTCCAAGTAACATCGCTTGCAATCTTGATGAAGAACGTCGAAGGCTACAATTGGCTTTTACTGGCTTGGCTTTAACTGTTAGCTAAAACTGTGTCTTGATTATGTACCATTACCGTATCTCTTTCTTTAAATGTTTCGTTTCGAGATATCAACCTGGATGTAAGTTGCTTTCGCTGTTTTCGAATGATAATTTCTTTCATGTCTAGTCGCAACATATCGACTAGTGATTACCCGCAGAATACAGGAGTGATAACTATGAAGGTTTTTTTGCATATTTTTCTGCAAGACTATCTGGTTATATACAGTTTTGTGAGTCAAAATTATTCTGTCCCTCTGCACCCCAACTC
>JAPYYV010011973.1:0-19503 GCA_030522625.1 Copidosoma aretas | reverse complement strand
TTATTCCCCCCCCCCCCCCCCACACTCCTGTTTTTCATTCTTACACGCACTCTTTCTCTCGTCCGCATCATTATTTTCGTGTCAATCATCCGACCGTCACGGCGCGCTCTCTCGGCTCGCTCCTTTTTTCGATGCGCGCGGACCCTCGACAGGGGGCCCCCTGATTGCTATTTCCACGATTAAACATCAACGGCCGCGCGCGCGCTCGCCTCTCGCGCGTACAGCCCTCGCTCGGGAATCGGATTATTTTTTCGAGACCCCTGCACACCCCGTACGCTCGCGAGACACGAACGGAATGTACAGAACGCGCCGAGCTTTCGGCCTCTTATCGAATAACTCGGAAGCGAAGGGGCCCCTCTGGGCGCGCGGAACGGGGGAAAGGAAAGGGCGGCCCGAATATTACGGGTATCGCGCATTCCTGCGGGACGCGGCGAGCACCGCAGCCCCGTCGGCCGAGGAGATAAAAAGCGAGGGAGTCGGAGGAGGAGTAGCGGCGGTACGCGCGAGGGGGTGTCACGGCCGGGGGCCAGTGATTGATCGTGTTTCGCCGGAAGACGCAGCCGGAGCTACAGAAAAGAGCGTATACGCGATAGAGAGGGCGGGGGGCGGGAAAAAAGGATCAAAAGAGACGTAATAAGGTGAAAGGAGGGGGTGGGGGGGGGCGATAGGGCAGCAGCTCGTCGGTGAGATAAGGAGGGAGCACCGGGGGAATGCGGAAAGAGCGGTACGTTGGCGAGGTGGAGGAGGAATAGTAGAAGGACATGTGGAGGGGGTGGTGCACGTGGAGCTGCGAAACGAGGAAACGACGTCCTCGAGTGCGGTGGATGATCCACTACGGGAGATGGTCCGGTGAGCGATGATTATGGTTGGAAGGGAGGCCTCGCGGTGCTGATGCTCTCCTCTTCGCAGGCTTTTTGTCTTGGCCGAAACGCCCTCGGTTGGACGCTCTTTGGTAGATTTATATACGCGACACTCGAGTCTCGAGTGAGACGGGGATATGTAGGTGAAGATGTTTTCGTTCATCCGCATGCTCAGTCCGAGGAAGTACGATTAATTGGTTTAATTCTCTGAAAAACTATAATTTTTCCAAGGCTTCTATAAAGTTGCATTTGTCGTAGAACTTTTTTCATTTCCATAGAGAGGAACAGGCCTTTAAGGTGGCTCACCACCCCTGTACAGCACATATTTTTAATATTTTATCATAAATGTTTATTAAAAGTTATTAGAAGTGTCACATACAACCTGACAATAATATAGCAAGTGCTAAATATCATGCGATTGTTTTCATAAAATTTTGTTGTTAAATTTTTCAAATACCGAAGATTGAAAACAAATTCAATAAATCACTTCAATCTTTTTTAATTTACATCGGATTTTTAACTTTTGGCTCACTCTCTTCCTTGAACCAATCCATTAGGAGACACCACGGAAAAAATTGCAAAAACTTGGATAGGATTCCTAGGAAATTCAGTTTACATAGAAATACGGAAAATAAGTGAACAATTGAATTTTCTAGGAATCCTATCCAAGTTTTTGCAATTTTTTCCGCGGTGTCTCCCAATGGATTTGTTCAAGGAAGAGAATGAGCCCAAAAAATTAAAAATCAGATGCAAGTGAAAAAAGATTAAAGTAATTCATTGAATTTTTTTTAATCTTCGGTATCTGAATAAAATAATAAAAAAATGTTATGCTAAAAATCGCATGATACTTAGCTCTAGCTATATTATTGTCAGGTTAAATGACACTACTCATAACTTTTAATAAACATTTTTAGTGAAACATTCAAAATATGCGCTACATAGGGGTGATGAGCCACCTTAAGGTAGTACTGTCGGTACTTTAAATACGGTTTAGATATCGATGAAACTTAAGAAACTAATAAGTTATGACATAAAAATAACTCAGTTAAAATTTTGTGGAGCTAGGTTGTTTGAGAGAAAAGTTATAGACACTTTTGTTTTTCAGGTTATACATGGGTGCTTATAGGAAAGAACATATTTTAACTGATCACACTAAAAATGCCGTTGGAATTCGAAAAAAATAACAAGATAGAAAGTAATTCTTAACACTGATCAGTTTTAGCTCTTTAAAATACTGATTGGGTACTTATGAGAGAAGAATAGTGAAAAAAACGAGCCAAAATAATGAATCTAAAGCCTTGCAACTTTATACACGTAGAGTCACGATATTGGTAAACACTACTCTGCAAAGAAATCCCCGGTTTAAAAAACTTTTTCACATATTTATTCCGACTGAAATTTTTTGGTATGTTTGAATTTTTTCTGGCTTCACAAAACCATTTATTGACCTTTGGCATATACTCTTAGTAATGAAATGCAATAAGCATAAGCTACAAATTTTTGTATAAGTTTCCATCAACGATTATTCAAGCCGTGGCAGTTTTAGTATAACTTGTCATTGATTTTTGAGCAAAATCATACACTTGACTAGCGAGGTACCGACCTTACTACCTTAATTAAAAATAAAATCGTGAGTGTATAACGAGGAAAACTCGTTTCAAGTTTGGACAAGCTATAGGCATTATCGCAGTTTGTCGAATCTGATTCTGACCGACCCCCGCTCGGAAAAGTTTCGAGGAGTCCTGTCTTCTCCGAAAGGGTGGTAATAATTCAACCGCTCTCGCTTCGAGGAGTAGAAAGGAGACGGGAATTATTAAGGTCCGTGCATCTGACACGTTTTCAGGACAGATGTCAAATGAGTTTTCGCTCCCCAAAGACGGAACATTTTTGTACGAAGTTTGATCCTTTCGGTACTCTACTCTATGACGTTTTACAAATTAAATTAATTAAATAAACGGGTGGGATCGATTATACTATTGTTACTATTACATCCCCTAACTAACGCAACTTTAAGAACTAATGCACGCACCTGCGACCACAATGAGAAAAAATTCGCCCAATCATTATTGTTTACACAGCACACTACGATGAAGCCAGAAAAAGACGAGCAGGGACGAGAGGGAGAGAGCTAGAAAAAAAAAAAAAATTACTAATTCCACCTCGGCGCAGACGATCTCCGAACGACCAACGAATGAATTATCAATTTCACACTTTAATTTTCATCAAACGCTCTCCCGCTCGCCCGTGCTCTATATATTTATAATACACGTATACGGCTAAGGGAGGAAAGGAACGCCACGTATATGTATACATCTATACGTACAAAAGCTCGATTTCTGCCCTCTGCTTTCACTTATTAAGGGTGGCCCGTACATATATATTATACACCTCGGGCTCCGCGGCCGTTTTGATAAATGAACGCAGCCAACCTCCCCGAGGCCGCTGCCGAAGACACACAAGAGAGCGCGCAGAGGCCGCGTCCGATACGACAGCGCACGAACTTGCAGGAGCGCACGTGTTCGCCGGCAGACGTATTCCTACGCGCGCTGCGATGAGGACGATTCTCTCTCCTCGCGGGAAAATCGATCCTCCACGCGTGTATGTATAAGAGAGACGAGTGCGCTCGCACGCATCGACGCATGTGCGTACATACACGAGGACGGCTTTTCACGAGTCACCAATTTTTCCCCGCGCGGTGCACGCGGCCCCTCGAACAATTTATAACTGTTATTCACGGCTGCCTCGACGCGCCACGCTTCGAGCGATATTCAGCCCGGGCTATTGTTGGGCCGCGCCGCCGCCGCCGCGCACGCGATTCGTCCGCCCTGTGTGCGTCGATTGGTTTTTGGTCGGCACACGCGCGAGCGTATTGTACGCACGCACACAGATGTATTGTGCGATGAGCACTCACCGGCTTCGAGACGAGGCGGGACGGTCTCGAACGAAAATTTCGGGACTTTCGAGACTCCATATAGTGGCCCCGAAGAAAAATCTTTCGGGACTCTTGAACTTAAAGCTCTCATTCCAGTTACAAACTATATTAATTATTTCCTTTTTACATGATAGGCATAAAAATGATTGCAGCTCACGAAAAGCATCGAATTTCGTAAAAAATTATTCATGAAGCCTTCATAAATCCAAGAACTCTCGAAATTAATCTTTCCACCTCGTTAAGAGTCTCGAAGGTCTCACGCTTTTTTCTGAGACTTCCAAGTTGCTTTAGCTGATGATTTTTTGCCTACTTCTCATGCATATAGGTATAATATTAAAATGTGGATGCTGACCAACAGATGTTGATTGGTCACCTGGTTGACACATTTTTTCCTATAAGTGCTTGCAGATATATCGTGAGACGATTGACGCTGTATACGTGTACCCAATAAAGCTCTCGTAACCGTGTATCCATCTCCCTTATAGTGAGAAAATACTAAGGCACTTTAGGAACGCTAACAATAGCTCTACCTTTTTTTTATGCTTCAACAACATATTTTCTAATGCGATCAATTTTCATCTATTTACACCCTGCTTTTATTCAACGTAGATCTTTGCTGATCGCTTGTTCGATGTACACATGATTTTTGTTTGTTCTTTTGGCACACACAATCAGCATAGGTATGTATAGGAATAGTTAACGCTTTCACTACCTGTCAACATAATTTTATCATCGCTCCTTTAGGCGTGATGTCACTTATCTACGCTCACTATGTAGGGCTTAATCCATTATCAGTGGCACCTGCTACTTATCTGTATAATGCACTCGATGCCAAGGCTATCCCTAGAAAGCAATTAGATTTGGAAGAGCCATGCAGGGACCGATTATTCATGCGACTTGGATACAGCATATAAGTAAATAAATTGAAGGGTTCGGTGATTAGTCGTCTTGCAGTTTGTTCAAACGAGTACATCTCCATGGCTGTACTGTCCAGTTTGATGATCGATTCGAGGGTAAGGATTAAAGTGTCAGTAGATGTTTGTCTTGTGAGTTGTATTCTACCCCACACTGACCGAGATGTCCGGCAAGGTGGATGGAACGGTCCACAACCTCAAGCCGTTTAAAGCGAGAAGTAAGTTTTGTTTTTCATTTAATTACACATCGAACCATTCCGATGATGTATACGAATGTATACATCGTACGCATATTTTCTTGCTTTTTAGAAGCCAGAATAATTTTCACCACGCAGCAGCTCCTCGAGCTCGAGGGGGCGTTCAGCGACAGCAATTACCCTTGCCGAAGGACCCGTTATCTTTTGTCCAAACAACTCGGTCTGTCGGACTCCAACGTCAAGCACTGGTTCCAGAACCACCGACAAAAGCACAGAAAGAGCCAACAGAACGTCCAGAAGCTTGATCCACAAAAACGAAGCTCGACCACGGCTCCGCTTGTGCCGTCTCCGTCCCTCGACTTATGCGCCAACGAGGATCCGGCTCGGCCGTTGCCGATCGACCTCCAACAGCAGCAGCCCGTGTGCTCTCAGGAGCAACTGATGGGACAGTATCAACCGGCTGCGCACCAACAGATGCCGTACTCTACGGGTCTCACGATGCAGGACTACGACGTAGACAGCGTGTTCAGTGCATCGAACGATTTTGCGAGGTGAATATGTTTTACTTGCTTTGCGATTGTTCTTTTCCTATATTCCCGTGGTTTCTTTGTCGGTCTTCAAATCTATTTTTTGACGAAAACTACTGCTATGTTTTAATATTTCCATGATACAGCTACAACAGTGGAAACGTCGAAGTGTACGTTCTGCCAACCTGCGAGTATCAAATCATTCGACTGACTCCAGATCATTTGTTACTGCAACAAACTAATCAGCAGCAGCAGCTACAATGGCTGAAAGTCGAAAAAAGTGCCGCGCAGGAATACGAAAAAGATCCAACGTTATTCAATGACTGCTCACTCTCCGAGTCGATCACTCCTAGCGATATCGAAAAAGCCCTCTTTGACTGCTGCTCCGTTACAGAACAAGTCAACGACAACGGCATGGAAGAATTAAGTGTCTTGGACGACTTACTAGAGGCTATAAGTCGATAGTAACATTAACAATTGTAAATATTAATTAATCGTATTGTTTTAGAGTCGATAAATTGTAAATTGTAAATATTAAAAATTGAATGAATAAAGAACTGTTTTACTGTAATTTATTATAAAACTTCGTTATTACACCCATATGACGGCATGTTGAACTGAAATTTTCTTTGAACGATTTTTTAATCGATTCGAAAGATTTTAAGCGATACTAATCATATAACATGGATTAAAATACATGTACATGTATATTATATGCGAGAAAAAGATGGTATGACAAACAAGAATAGAATACACAAATGCTGTGTATCTTCATTTGAAAATAGTACGAAAGAGATGTCTGAGTGATAGCTTCAAATTTTTCTTGCATCAACACATTAGCGACTGCTGAATCATATATTATATTTACAATACAAGCTTAAAAGATGATATTGAAACCAAAAAATAGGAAATCATAAAATTGTATGTGATTTAGAATTCAATTAATCTCTAGTGTTCATGAAAAATTTTTATTTTTCAGGTGAAAGTGTGTTTGACAAAATTCTCATAGTGGTTTGATAGTGGCATGGTGTGATGGGTTATTAGATGATTTATTAACTTTATATAGCAGGGAATTGAGGAGTGTAAAAAAATGAAAACGATTACAAGGGTTGGGTAAATTTGAAATAAATGCGACACTGTGCGTAATTCGCACGAAAAATAAAGTAATCGTCTGCACCGATCGACTGATTCAAACATAATCATGCACTCGATACGCCAATATTAAAAAGCCTCTGCCGACCCGCCAGCGCATTACCCTCCACGCAGACGCCAAATCGATCACCGAACCGCGTCAATGGGGGCAAATCGCTCCTTAACCGGCCATAAACTCGGCCCGGCGCATAAATCACACCGGCCCCGCGCGGCTCGTCATATATTCCAGAAAAGTGAACACCGGTCAGAAATCCCCGATCATCACTGGAAAGGCACGCGCATTCGCAAACTCATCATTCGAACACCGGCCGTGCACGCCCATCACGCATCGTTCCGGACCCACTAATCTTCTCCAAGGCAGCCAAACACACATATACATTATAATATACCCTCCGTGAACCTTTTCGCGCTTTCCACGACAATAATAACAGCAGGAACGACCACAACAATAACAACGAGGACTCGTCGTTCCCCGGCCTCTAGCCTCGGGGACACCAACTCACGGAAACTCCTGTGCGCGTTCGCGCGTCTGGTCTTGCTGCGGATCGACGCGCCGCAAACACTTGTGCACGGAAAAGGGGAAAGAGCCGCGGTACAATGGGGCGGGTCGGAGAGGAATACGACTCCTTCGTCGTTCCTTGGAGGGTATATCGGACGAGCTGCTGGATCGCACGTACAACGATGTATATATTATACCTACAGTCCGCAGTCTCCGCGATCGGCACACATGCAGGCCGCAGGCGGGGTTGGACCCGCCGATCGAATGGGAGCCCAGGAGGGGTGGGGACGCGCAGCTCCCGATGGTGGGGATCGAGGAGAAAGAGGATAGGGAAAGGAAGACAGAGATATAGTGGTGGGAGCGACCGCTCCGCGGGGAAACGGGTTCCGCTGACCGGGACCGCTCGGCAGACGAGACTCCGTCCCCGTACACGGCGGCCGAAGCTCACGCGCCTCAGTTCCGCGTCGTCCGTCGCTGACGACCGTGATTTTCGGGCTTTATCATCGTTCGCGTTCCGTCGCGATCTTCCGTGATCGTCTTACCGATCCCGCGCTGCGGTCGATCGCGGGTGCCAATGGTGCGGTGCACGACGCGATAAGTTCGGCGAGCGCAAAACCGGCGGTGAGAAATACTTGTTCGCGAAGAGTGACGAGAGAAAAAGCACGACTGGAACTTGGAAAAAACATCGAAGCGTCGAGCGATTTTAATGTAAAGTTCGACGATCGGAGCGGGTGCAGCGTACAATACACCAGGCGGATAGACAGGGAGAAAGGGAGGGAGCTTTGGGCACCTGCCGGGCGAGGCGCTTCGCTCGCGCGCTCGTACACGCGAGCCGGCCATCCATCATGGTGGTAGCGGACGCAGGCGGGCTCTGATTGGCCGGGGCCCGCGGTCACGTGGTATGGTAATTGGGCTCGAGTGGGCGGGCACCCCAGCCGCTCTCCGTCCTGGCGTCTTCTCCTCCTCCCCTCGCGGTGCGCGTGTGCTGAGAGTGTGTTAGTCGGCACCACGCACGCGTACAACCATACCGCGGGACGCCAGTACGCCGTGCGGGTCCAGTTGGGCTAAAGTGCACGCGAGCTGCGGCAGGGACCGCGCTCGCGCACATCCGTGTTTCTCCGATTCGTATCGTTGAATATCATTGTTGCCGACGATCGCGAATTGTCGTCGAATCGTTTTCTATTTTGCGCGAAAGAGATAAATTAAAAAAACCAGTGGCAATACTCGACAGTGACGACGACGATGGAGGGGCGCGTCCGTCGGATGGCGAGTAGTGAGATGGTAAAAATGATGCAGCACAGTGGACGAGAGTGTTGATTGTTGTTGTAACATTTGGTACAGCTCCCCCGCAGTGTATAACGAGTGATCCCCGAGTATGAGCTCGTACCTCCAGATGAACCCGTCCGCGGGCGGCAACTACCATCACCACCACCAGCACCACCAGCAGCCTATGGTCCACCACATGCTCGATCCCCAGTTTCCGCCGGCGGACGAGTACAGTCAGAACAACTACGCAGCCCCGAGCGGCCGACCGGACTTTTTCGCCGCCGCCACTGCCGGCACCCACCATCTCGCCAACCACCACCACCTCAACCACCTGAATCACCACCACCATCACCACCACCATCCCCAGTCGCACCAGCTGCAGTACGGCTACCACCAGCACCCGCACCAGGCCGCGTCGACGCCCTACGTCGGGCCACCGTCCAACGCCGCCACGGCCGTCCAGCTGAACGGCACCGGTTACGCCGCGGCTACGGGCTACGGGGGCTATTACGCGCCCGCCTCCCACCACCAGGTCCACCACGCGACCCTGCACCACGCGACGCCGCCCGAGGCACAGCAGCCGCCCCTCACCACCTGTCCGCCGCCGCCGCCGCCCGCCAACATCCAGCAGCAAATGGCACCCGCGTCGACGGTCCTCGGCTCGGCGGCGCTGTCGCCCTCGTTGATGCACATGGCCCAGCAGGACAGTCTGCAGCAGCAGCAGCAGGCCCACGAGACTGGGGCCAACAACGGGAGTAGCGGCGCCGTCGTGTGCAGTCCCGCGGGCTCGTTGCACCGAGACTGTTCGCCCGAGCTGCAACAACAGCAACAACAACAGGCTGGCCAGCAGCAGCAGCGGGTGGTGCAGCAGCACCAGCACCAGCATCATCAGGAGGACGGCTCGGGATCGGACGAGTTGGACGACGATCAGATGCTGGACGGGTCGCCGGGGATGGGGGAGGACGAGGAGGAGGACGAGGAGAGCGGCGAGAGGATCATATACCCGTGGATGAAGAAGATCCACGTGGCTGGCGTTGGTAAGTTGCTAGGTGCGCGAACTTTTGTTTGACTTACGTTGCACAGTGGGCTTACAGTTATTGAAGGTTCCATTGTTAATGCCGCGCGCGATCGGTTGCATTCGTGTCGCGAAAGGTCGAGGGTTGCTTTCGACCCGCGATCGATGGAAACGAGAGTCGCAAAGAGCTCGCAATTTTCATGGAAAACGAGTACTTCCATCCGTCAAAATGTGGGTGCAGTGAATCGACCGTAAGGTCTGCCAACGAAATACGTTTTCTCCGTCCCTGACAATCGTCGTTGACGCATCAAAGTCGCAAAAGAAATGCCAATGAAATAAACCCGGGTATTTTTTCTCAAAAACTCCATTTCCAAACGAGTGGGAAAAAAAAAATACCGGAACCCTGACCGAACGATCCCCGCCGCACAGCCGCGTCCGTCGGACAGTCATCGCGAGCAATTTCATCGATTCTCCGCGCCCATTGTGCGGCTTCCTCGCACGGGATTGCACGACCATAATCGAGCGCAGTTTCATTAGCATACAAATAACACCGATGATGAACCCCTTCCCCGGCGTTATACAATTTACGAGCAGATCATCGTAACGCGGCGTCCTCTCCGGGTCTCTCTGTTTTCCCACGAAGCGCGAGAATAGGACGAAAAGGAGGAAGCGCAAGGTTGCGCATTGTACTGCAACACACACCGCGCAGCGCGAGACAAACAGCAGAGTCCTCGGCCGACACGCACATAATGCTCACAAAGAGAGCACTAGAGGATCAGGTGGTAAACAGACCGAGATGGGAGGGAAAAGTCGTCTGGCCCGTTGATCGAAGTGGGACATTTGTCTTGGCGCGTCCCCATCATCCCTGTACACTCGGCCCGTCGCCCCGTAATTCGAAGGGAATCGCGCCCTACAGGCCGGTGCGACCCAAACACGCGCGCATCACCCACACACGACGATCGGTCCCGCAACAGCGACAATGCACCTTGTTGTCACCTGCTAAACGGCCCGAAGGTCCGATGCCATGGGCTCCTCCTCGGGACCGAGTGATGGGGGGCCGGGGCGGGGCGCCCCCCCGGGGCCGGGCGTGAGGCTGCCCCCGCCCGCCGTCCCTCCCCCCCCCCCCCCCCCCAGGCCTTGATGGATCAGGCGCCCGTGCGCGCCATCGGTCGTCTCGACTCGAATACGCGCGCAAGCTTCTCCGCGCATCGCCCTCGGCTCTCGTCTTCCCGGAGGAGTTTGGCTCTTCACCGCTAATACGCCGCAAAGTCTTCCGTCGGCTTTGTCGGTCGGGCCGTTGCGGCCACGGTGCAAGTGTACATAAATAGGCGAAGCCTTTTCCTCCCGAGAGCACCAGGCTCTGGACGCCGGCTCGCTCGCGAGTGTGCGTGCACGCGAGCCCGCTGCGCGTGACAGTCGCGCGCTGAATCAGTCCACGCCCACGGGTTATTTATCGCTCGCTTGTCGGCCGGCCGGCCGACTCGACCCCGGACCGAGAATTTTGTACTTTTTTCCGTTCCATCCGAAAGAGCCTTGATGGATCGCGCGAGCACGTTGGTGCGATTTTTTATGGCTTTGCGGCCTGTCGATCGATATTGTGCGCGTGGACATCCATTTGCGCGTGGGGACTGTCGGCTGGATTGGTCGATCGGTGTGGGAAATCGTGCGGAAAGGTTGTACGATAGTTGTACACGTCGCTCTTTTGGAGAGGAGAAAAAAAGAAGAAAAAGTAGACATTCGTAAATTTCCAATTGCCTCTTGGGTATAGGGATTCCGAAATCAATCTCACGAGGATAATACGGACGAAATGAAGAACGTGCTTTTATAAACGCTTAAACTTCCACCCCAAGTCAATTTACGATGAAAACTCAAACTCGAACACAGACCTTTATGCTGTATCCTTGGGCTGCAATTGTATATTCTGGATGCGTGCCCATCATACGCGTATTTTTATATCATCGTATACACTGTGAATCCAAGTGTGTTATGGTTCACAATAAAAGATCGCATACAATAGCATTTACAAGTGGTTTCAAAACAACAAAATCCATGGTTCACCAAATATTTCATCAGCTCTACCAAATCGAACGACTTTCGACGAAAAACATCAATGTAGGTATAGGCTGCAGAATCACGGATTTGACACACTGATGATCATGTTTAATTCAATGACAGGATGTGTTTTCCATTCCATAAACTACCTGCATTAATTTTTACCGTTAATAGTGCCGATGGAATATTACAATACGAATTGATTTGGGGGTTCATCAAATGATCACTAATATATTGTTGTGATATATTTCATAAACATGTAGAACGTCTAATGACACACTTGGATTTACAGTACAAGCACTCGCTAAAACGTCTTACCGACGTACTTCACGAGCTCCCGGTTGAATTAAACAAATCAACCGACGGAAAACCGTCCCTGGAAAATTCGCAGCAGGCCACGAATCCCGCAACGTATGCCCGGTGCACGTCCGACTTCCTCTCGCCCCGTCTGCGGAGCAGAGCCACCCGGTCCTCCCGAAAAATCGACCGCCGCCGTTTCCCAGTCCCCGGGGCTGCAACAATGCCAAAAATGCCGGCCCCGCACGGGCGCCCGACAAAAGCGCCTGCTCGGCTGCTGCTGTTCCAGCCGTACGGGGCGTTCGAAAAAAAGGCTTTCTGCACCGTAACACTCCTCGGAATCGTCGCGGCCGGCCGTGTATACACGGCCCGTACGCGGGGCTTTGTGCGCGCGCGGCACGCTATTCCCTCCTCCGTTTGACCGCGAAAACTGCAGCTCATTCCAACTTGCAACTATTGGCCCCGGGTGCGTTTGTTATATATACGCGGGCTGGTGTGGACTCGAGCCGGAGGGAAGTCGGAGAAACGGGGGACCATAGGGTGGCGCGCCGCGCCGGTCTGTCGTTATTATTATACGTATACGGCTAGGCCTTGTTTTTCAGGTATATATATATATGCACTTCACTATACGTGCGCGTCCTGTAGGTATACACGTTACGTACAAAGTTATCGGGACACCCGATCGATTGTACGAGGAAATCGAGCAGACCTGATTCCGATCTTCGTATATACTCGTGTATGGCTCTCGGACGGTGTTGAATAACGTTTTGGGATATCGCTTCGTAATTGGACGGCTGGACAATGCTATTTTGACGACTCGGATCGCGTATATTTTGTAATCGGTGTCAAAGGCTTGGTGGTGGATTGGTTTTTTATGCTTTTTCGTGGAGTACGTATGGATTGGTGTAGCAGGAAAAAAATTACCATGCACGCACTTGAATTTAGTCTGATCGTAAAGGAAAAAAGTTGAAAAAGTATGGGTTGGGATAATTTCCCGGGGACCTCGGGGTACTGCACCGTTACATTGGGCTTTTCATTTGTTGCTGAAAAAATCGATAAACTGTTTTATGATCCTGCGCTAATTATAGTGTTCAATCGTTTGGTACACTAATAAATTGCGATCGCAAATAATTTTTGCGCTTACGATTTAGGTGATTTATCATTATTGTTGCAGTTAAACTTTATTAATGTAAAAAAAATACGATTAGGAAATCTTTATTTAATTTTTAACGCATAAAAAAAGGGACTTGAAATAACAACATACAACGATAACATGGCTTCACACATTATTTCGTAATTTCACCAGCATTACTAATTTTTTCACATACCTTAGTTCTCGAACCGCAGTGAACATAGATCACAGAACAGTACTCAACGAACCGAACCAGCACAGATCACGCTTGTAGTGATATATTATAAGAGTATCATTATTTACATGAAAATAAATTAATCCGATATTCTCTCAAATTATTAAGAAATAAAAATGCGTCGCAATTGTTCCAATTGAATTCCACGTTATTTACGAATAAGAAAGTTACATTAAAATAACGCGAATACTTAAAACAAACTTTTAGTGAGTAATGCATAGCAATAATATTATGAAGGTTGTATTTTGTTAAAAAAAATATTGCTTCATACATTGTACAAAAGTAAAAAAAAAATTATAAATTGCGGTATTCATATTTGAAATAGCTTTAAGCCGGGTTCAAGTGATAAAAGTCATTACATGCTCATCACATGATAATGATACATTATTTATCACTTCCTGTAAGCGAATAAATCGGATGAATTGTACGTAACCACCGGTATTACATATACCCTTGCAAGCAAAAAATTAAATATTCGTCAGGAAATACTATTAATAACATAGGTTGCATATTCAAAGAGCAAGAGAACAAAGTGTTTTGGATCACATGTGTTTTGACCTCCGATGAGAGCCAGACTGAAATATCCATTACTTACTCCCATTGTTTCATAACAATTATGGTTATGTACGGATGATTTCACGTAAAACGATTGCTTCCCCGAGGGCTACGTTGCGGACCCTCGGGCCTGCTTCGCAGGACCCTCGGGCCGCAAAATCGCCCTGGAGGCGATCGCACTTTTGTGACGAAAACTACTAATTTTAACTTGTCCTAATATTTAGCTAATGAGTCAAAGTTGATTTACATACGTACAATTCATCCACTTTTTTACACTCTCCTATCGCATGGCTTATGAAAGGAGCTTTTTGAATTCAATGTTTCACACAATTCAGGGAGTTAGCTGAGTGTGATACAAATAAGGAGTTTTAAGTAAATTTTAAATCTTGATAAATTTTTCGCATGAGACTTATTAGGTAAAAACCTAATGTTAATATCCAGAGTTACGAGTGGATCAAAGTAATTTTGTAATTGTGTTTTTCTGTACAAATCAGTCAAATCTATCCACGGTAGATTATTCGACAGGCTACCTTTCAGTCAGCATATCTTTTTTTTTACTCAACAAGTTTTATTTAATAGCTCAGTTGATGTCTCACACATTTATCGTGATATATTCGTTATATCTTCACAGGAAAATATAGTTAGTGATCGACAGAAATTACGTTTTTCATCAGTTACTTACTTTTATCATTGAAGTTTGAAAAAATCTTTCAGTACAATGGCAATTTTTAGCTTTTTTTCTGAAGGTTTAATATGAAAATAAAAAATATTCATCGTGGAAAATATTAATACAGCTTTAAAAAAAAATCTGTACAGTTAAAAAATAATGTTTGGATTAAATGTTACAAACGATTAGTTGGATTTGTTTGGATTTGGTCACTTTGTCAAAAATTAGTGAGTTTGAAAAGCAAACTACATAACATAAAATTTCTAAACTGGATACTATTTCTCCGGTTAACGAGTTTCATTAGCAAGCTCATTTAAAGCAGGAAGAGTCCGTTTTTCCAATTCTCCGTACAAATATCTCTCGAGATACAAAAATGATCCATTAAATCAAATGTATGACATCAACTATTGGCCATTATTTATTCGATGTATTTCAAAGTATTTCAACCATGATAAAACGAGCATCAGCAGCATACAAAAAAAATTCTAATTTTTTTTTCAATCAAATACATTCTTTTACTACACTGGCCATACATTTTTTGAAAGACCCCTGCGAGCTGAGAAAATTTTAAATAATTGAGAGAAGAAGGGGGGGGAGCAGGAGGGGGGGGGGGGGGGGGGGGGGGGGGGGCACTATGATTACGGGTTACGGCAAGACCCTCTGCTCTCAGCTTGCTAGATTCTCGTCGCCGCGTACACATACGTTCATTTACACATCGAAGCGAGAAATACTGTCTCCCTGGAATATATATAAGTATATACGCACGTAAATCACACATACGCTGGTCTCCCAACTCTGGTGGCTGCTGTCTCGTTGTCCAGTGCGTACGTATATAAATACACGAGTACCACACGAAGCGAGCCATCGGAGAAGAGAAAGGGTCAGCCAGCATCGGAGGCAGGGAGAAGAGCTCGGAATGGAATGTGCCCGCAGTGATTCCAATCCTACGCGTCCGCAGCTCTCTGTCTCCCGTCGTCGTATTTTAACTCCGTGCTTCTGCTGCTGCTGCTGCTGTCTGCCGTTCTGACCAGCCAGCGGAGGAGACCACCGGGCCTCGATATTCATCCTCGCCTCGTCTTCCCCCCCGCCCCCCTTTTCTGTTTTTTTTTTTCCGCCTCCTGCCTCGGGAGTTGACTGGCTCGCCGTGGACGCGGTTGGCTCGTTTTCTGACGGCACGGAAAAACATGACCGCACGCGCGCGCACGGCGAGTTCCGATCGTCGCGATATCGACACTGGCATCGTCGACGGGGTTTGTTTTCTCGGTTCTGCGGGCTTTTGCTCGCCTGTTCGCGCATATGTACGTGGGCAAGGGGAAATTTTATTTTTGTCACGAGTGAAGTTGGGGTGGCTGTCGAGAGCGAGAGAAATAATTGAAGATTGCTTCGGGTGGTTCTCTGAGAAGCTAAATTCATTGAGCGGAAAAACACAAATTCGAGGTCTGACGAAGTTACCTCGGAAGTTACTTCAACGAGGAAGAACGATTTTTGTATTTCTAGCTGGACACGTTTTTCCTCATTGGGTTTTTATGTTCATCCTTGTCGCAAAATTCCACCTTAGACTTAGCAGAAAGTGTATGCTTGCATGCTTGCTATGAAAGCTTCTCGTAAACTCAAACATGTTAAAGGTGATTTTAATCGATACTCTTGTGAATTCGAATCTATCTCACAGTACTTATGATGACAAACTTCGTAATATTATTCCTTTTAATAAATTTAGGAAGTTCACCCCTAAAATCAGAATGATCAGATTTCGATAAAAACTTACTGGCATAATATTACAGTGATTGATAATCTTCACAGTTTCAGAGCTATTCAGAACCTATAAGCTGAAAAATCGAATCAAGAAATGAAGTCGTGTTCTTGTGGAAAATTTCAAAACCTTCATGATGTTCACTGTTTTTTAGACCTGCTCCAAGTTAACAGATGCCAAAACAATTTAAAACATCATCTTTAGTGGTTGCTTGAATACCACTCTAAATTCTTTTTAAAACGATTTGGAAGCCTTTACAAAATCAATCATAACGATTTTCTTAAAGTATTGCTATGATATTTAAGTTCGAGCCATCATTTCAGTACGGATGTTATTGTGCTCTTTTCGAAGTTTACATTGAAGAAAAACTTTTTATAGCCATCTGCTGTCTTAATCAAATACAGATTATTCCTTGCAGAATAACGTATTTTTTTTTCAAAGTGCTGAAAGATAAATCTTACTTTGGTAGTTGAGGATATTAGAATGGATGGTCTAAGTCACTTGTGGTGTCCAGGGAACAACTCCTTTGTTAAATGATTTTTGCACAGTTCCAACTTAAACTTTCAAAAGTCATTTCTCTACAATACGATACGATTTAGCATATTCTAATCAAATATTCAAAAAGGAGGCTATTCCTGAACATAATCGAGTTGATCATTTAGGATGATAAAATTGTATTCTAAATCCAAATTCACTTCTTTCGTAAATTGTACTTAGCCAGTTAAACTATAATAGTTGGTAATTATAAAAAAAAATTTTGTTTCCAGAACCGACACGTTAGACATACTATAAAGCGATGGTTGTTTTTACATCACTATATAATTCATGCGATTTCCATCGGACCTCTTTTTTCTTCGAATTTTTTTTTTGCTGTAAGCGACGTGTACTTGTGTCTCGAACCCAGTTAACGCTTGCGCGTTAATATGAGACTTAGTTGTTGCGCGACTTTCAAAACCCTGCCAACTGATCTGCGCCGGCCGACGAATTGAATATTTATATTTCTATGTGTACAGGTACATCAAATATTCTAGCTGAATTTCAACAAAACGAAAACGAAACCCCAAAACGTGCCCCATCCGTTACGAGGATAAAAAATTTATCAGGAACACCGAAAACTGCACTTAACTCTAGCTTCGTGGCTGCAGCTGTTCCCTTTGCTGCCTAATATGCAAAGTCCACACGAAAGGAATGTCAAACGCGCGGCGAGGGCGGCGGTTTCGCCCGGGGGGGGGGGGCGGGGGGGGCGGGGGGGGGGGGGGGGGGGGGGGGGGGGGGGGCTCCGATGATAATTGGCCCGTAATCTGTGTCGTCTGCTAAGGTAGCCAGCTCCGAGCAGTGTAGTGGTACGGCGCGCGCGTCCGACTAATTGAATTTCCGAATTCCCATAAATCATATTTGACACTTTGCGAGAGCGGGAGACAAGAAGCGGAGTGGAAGTAGTAGCCGCTAATAAGGACGGATTCGCGGCCGATACGGCGTGTTCCTCCCGCGTGTCCTCGCGCGTGACTATCGTCTTTTTATACGCGTATACATATATATATATATATATATATATATATTTATAGCGTACATCGTACGGCATCGGTATAACAGCAGCACCCAGCGCGCATAATAATGTATTCGTCGTCCCGTAACTGATCACCTGACGCTTCTTTCCCGCATCTGTGTACAATAATATACGCGACACTGACCGATCAGGACCACCGGGTTTCTCTTTTTAGGAAGCCATCGCCCAAAACAACTCGCCCCCCCCCCCCCCCCCTCCCGATCGAATGATAGAGCGACGCTGATATGGAGGCCAGTTCGGTAGCTTGTTTTCGCCGCGTTCCCGGTTATCTTTTTGTTTTCTTCCCTTTTCCCCCGTTCAACTTTCGCAGACAACCCTTTGAGTAGCGCTCGTGCGCCAGCACTCACCGGTATATCCTCGAAAAGCACGGCCATTAACGCGGACTCGAAATACCACCTCCGTCGACATTCTTCCTCCTCCTCCGCCTCCTCCGCTGCACCTGGAATCCGGGTGCGAACGGACATCCAGCGGCCGTTTCCGCGATAAGAGCGCGTATATTATTTATTCCCTCGCTCCCCGAATTTCGTGGTGCGGAATTTTGTTCTCTGTCGCCCTCGTACCTATATCTTACATCCGTGTCCAATTAACATTTTTGACGACCGCGCGCGCCTCGATCATCGGATTTTTAAAAGCTTCTCGGTGTACGCTGCAGCGTATACTTTGAATTTTTATCAAACGACCCACGCGCGACTCTGGTGACCCACAAATGGCGCGGTGCCTCGATCAATCATCGCGCGGGCATTTTTGCGACACGAATACATCCACGAGTGTGTATAATAATACAGTGCGAACCTCCATTAGAGGGGATTATGATTCGCCTTCGAAAGTCGATTACAAATAAATACAACGACGTGCTCGTCTCTGTTTCAGCGAACGGCTCGTACCAGCCGGGCATGGAGCCGAAGCGCCAGCGCACGGCCTACACGCGCCAGCAGATCCTCGAGCTCGAGAAGGAGTTCCACTACAACAAGTACCTGTCGCGCCGCAGGCGCATCGAAATCGCGCACACCCTGACCCTCAGCGAGCGGCAGATAAAGATCTGGTTCCAAAATCGGCGCATGAAGTACAAGAAGGACAACAAACTGCCCAACACGAAGAACGTCAAGCGGAAAAACGCCAACGGCCAGCCCGCCACCGGCAAAACCCCCAAGTCGCGCTCGTCGAAGAGCGCCTCGGCCAACAACAACAACAACAACAACAACAACAACAACAACAGCAGCAGCAGCGCCACAACGGCGAGCGGCCTGCGCAAGAGCAACAACATGTCGCCCCAGAGCTGCATGGAGAGCAGCCTCGACGGCAGCGTGACCGGGGGCATGGCCGGACTGACGGACGTGCACGACGTGAAGCCACCGACGGTGGACGGGTTCGTCGGGGGTGGTTACGTGGGTCAGCAGCAGCAGCAGCACCCCCTGGCCCACCTCCAGGCGCAGCTGAGCCACTGCCACGTGAACAGCGGGATGATGGAGCCGGGGATGGTGCACATGCGGGCCGCGGGGGGCAGCCTGAGTCCCCTGGCGCCCGCGACCCACAGTCCGCCGGTTGGTGGTGGTGGTGTCGTTGCCTCGGTCGTACCGCCGACGGCCATCAAGTCGGACTACGGGCTCATGGCCCTGTAACACACGTACGCGGACGACGCGGAGCCGCGGCAGAGCTACTGCCTTCCCTACTCGTACGACGAGCAGCCCGACGGGGCCGGGGACGACGAGGCCGTGGACGACGACGTCGTCGCGAGGATACTCGGGAGGGCCGGGGTCGACTGCGAGGTGCGATGAGACCTTCTTTATCTTTTCGTTGTCGCGCGCGCGCGTCCGCCCGTCGGTGGGTTGTACGCTGACGTTGGACTGTTTGGATCTGCGCGCGGCGGAGTGCGAAGGTGGTTGTTG
>JAPYYV010011972.1:0-10525 GCA_030522625.1 Copidosoma aretas | reverse complement strand
GGTAGTGTCGGATTCACCCTGGCTTATAGTGTAATAACACTACGTGATGCTAATCATCACAGGCGCCTACCGACTAAAACCATCCTCCCCAAGAGAGAGAGCCAGTCCGATGGACTATTACTCTGATATAGGTGTTGAAACAGGAGAGAAGAGATAGAAGCAGATAAACAGTGGAAAGATGAGAAATAACGGCGACGTTCGATGACCGAATGAGACCAAGGGAGGACTTGGTCGGTACTATACGCATCAAGGCGAAACTCGGAATATGAGGTGTTAAAGTACCCTCAAGGGACGACGGGAGAGAGAGAGAGAAACACATCCTGGCCAGGCATCAGATTTATGAGCGAAGAGAATTCACTCATAGATCTTCAGCCCAGCCGCGCCGATGGTTGCAGGGCTGATAGCGACTTCTCTGGATGAACTGGCCCAGGTGTTGGCCCCCCCGGAAGAGATTCGCCGGTGACCCATTCACCAGGACGATGATCTTCTGGCTTCCCTGACGGGAATTGGCTTAAGCGCCTTACTGCCAGCGGCAAACCCACCGCCGACCCGGCGTCAGGGTGCGTCGACGACCCCCCCAAGAAGGGATTGCCCCCCAGGTCCAGGCATCATCGGGAGAAATGGCAGTCAGTCCGCTAGAATCGGGGAAAAATGTGTTTTCGGCGCCACGGGTGCTTTTCCCGCCGAAAAAGTCCGAGAATCGAAATTCCCGAAAAAATTTTTCGACGAGAATCGAACCAGTTTTTTTGCCTCGAGTCTGTCAGGCTAGGAAGCTAGCACGCTAACCACTAAGCCACCGAGGACTCTACAATTCTAAAGATGAGTACACTGGAGATTTGTCATATTGAAATTTATAGATGAAATTAACGGAAATTTTTTTTTCCCTGCCTGTAACAACTAACCAATAGTACTATATCCGCAAGTATTTCAGATCCTATCCGCAGCTAAACGTTACGTACACCGAACTTACCAATCAGAGTGGTTTTGTTCAAAGTGTCTTATTTTTGTATGATAGAATATTTTTACTTAAGTGAATTCGAGCTGTTGTCTAAAGTCTCTTTGATACGATTTGAATGAGTAGGGTACATTATTTTAATCAAACTCGATAAAGTTTCGTTGGATGACCGATAAAGTTCGTTAGGAGTTCTGTCAGCGGCAGGGTGCACATGTGTGCATCATCAGGCACGAACTGACAAAAGAAATCATTAAGCAAAGCGCAGGCAGAAAAACGAAGCTAGGTGAAAGGTTATCAACTGAAGAGTCAAGAAAGAAACTAGTTAGTGAAAAACACAAAAGCCTGTCGGGCAAAGTGAAGAATAAGAGGTAAACGCCGAAGTGACGATTGAGTTTAGTTTAGAGAGATGTGAAAAGAAAAAATGTTAGAAACAAGAAGCAAAAACACCACCAAAAATGCTATCTTGGAGTAGTGTGCGACTGTTGCACAGTTCAAAGTAGAAAGTTTGAGTTACATAAATGTACTGAATATATTATGTATGGTTAAGCAAATAATAATAAACAGTAAGTATAGTAACTAACTACAAGATCTTTACATATGTTATAGAGCGATTATTTTTACTTTTTTTTATGTTACAAAAAAAGTTGTATATTTCATGAATCCACGATAGAAAAATTCATGATTTATCCGCGCAAGCTCGTAAATCGCACGCTCGAATTCCCGGCCACGTTTCGCCGCCAACGGTGACTCTCTTCTTCCTCTTCCTGTCTGTTTCTCGCTAAAATTTTACGTTTACACGCGTCAATTATTCCGCGTAAACATGAACTTACGTATAGTCGGTGCTTGGACCTCTGCCGTAGCACTTGTGCATCCACTGATATTAAATTTCCCCACACAGCAGTTTTGACTTTTTGCTGTGATGAAATTGCATGTGCAAGCATTTTGTGCTCGCATGTGTGCCGACGCATGAAAGTTTGGTTTTGTTCGTTTTCGTTCGTATTTGGGACGGTGAAATTTTAGTTTTTTTAATATAAATATTTATTAGGTATCGAATTGATGAATAGTCGTTCGAATAAAATTCAACTATTTTTTCAAAAATATTCAAACTACATATTGCTTTTTGAATAAAAAATCCGACGAATAATATTATTTTCCCGTCAAAAGACATTATTTTCCAAAGTTCTTTCTTTTTTAATTCTGTAAATAATATAATTGTATTTATTATTGTACAAGCAAATTCAAAATTTTTATTCACCCAAGAGAAATTCGATTATTGTTGTTTGAGAACGATTCAGTGAAAAATATATTTTTCTTTGACAAGGCACTTTCGAATACAAATCATAAAGAATACTTTGATAATTTATGTATGTCAAATCCCACAGAAAACCTACTTCAATTACATGAAAATATGTTGTTTTTGTTTTTGACATCATCACTCATCTTTAATAACTACATTAATAAGTGCCAGTTCAATAGAACGGAAAAAAAGCACGAAACAACATTTTCACCTCTCTTTTTCGACATTCTCGATACTTTTAATAATACGAGCCTGCGAGAACTCGCAAAAAAAAAGGACTACTTATATAACATTATACGAAATCTCATTAAAGATTTTCCTAGCTCAGCAGGGAGCAGTATTTTCATATCCCAGCTTTGTATCTCTACTTTTCTTTAATTTTTTTTCCTCTTCCCTTTTTTGTCCTTCTCTCGCTCTGTACCCATCTTCCTACTTTGGCTCGATTTTATTTTTACGCGAATATCCCCAAGCTCGTATTTACCCCAACATCAGCTATTCCAGAGCGACGTGCATTTTATTTCATTTCGCGAGCCCCGGACGTAATATAGCGCGTTTTTTGCACGTTTTTTAAAATCTTGTTCCCTCAACTCTGTAGGTTTATGCATTATTTTTAAAGAGTTATTAGACTTTTTAAATACAATTGACCGGAAAAATGTTTCCACGTTTAGTTAGTAATATTTTCACGTAATAATTATTACTCATCGTTGTTAATCATTAGTAGTTTTGTTAGCTAACCCAATTCTGAATCAGTTCTTTTGATGAAAACATTTTTGTCAGAGCCCAAATTTAATGATTTCCAAGAGAAGTATGGTGATGTAGCAAAAAACTAAACTCAATGTCTGATTTGTTTAGTCCTGACATATTATTCACAAATAATTTAAGACATCATGGATCATGAAACTTTTTATTTTTCCGAGTCGGTAAAGTATTCTGGCGATTCATTGGCTCACTCTCAAGATTGAGTCCACAATTTATAGTAGGTCAAATAATCTCACAGATAATGAAACAAAAAGCTAAACTGCACGACTGGATACATTGATCGCAGAGGAAAAAATTTTAATCACAAAATTCACAATTTTGTCCATCCACCAAAATGCGTCTTTTTCAGAGATATATAAGCTTCATGTTCGATACGTCGTGTCGAATGACCATACATACAGCCCTCTCGTGCGAACACACGCGTAAGAATTCCTCGCAACAAAGTTGCCCCACAATCGAAGTAACCTTCGAGCGCAACAGCGCGACCGGGGGGGAGGCGGGGTGTGGAAGTCGTCGCCGATGACCCTCCCGGTCGAGCGCGTAAATCCGAGCCTTGTACAACGTCGTCTCATTGTTCCTCCCCCACCTCCCCCGCCGTTCACAGGCATCTGGAGCTCCCGAGCGCAAAACATGAATGGGTCAGCCGCGCGCTCCGCGCGCAAATAAACCCGCGTGCCGCGGCGTGCTTGTGCAAGATCCCGGTATCGCGAGGTATTCATAACATTCGAATCCCTTCCCGCGAGATAAAGGACGGCCGTTCCGCGCGGGGGGAGAGCGGGCGCGTGTCCTCCGGCGTTATCGACGCTCTCGCAACGCTGGTGACTTCTTCGAGTCGCGTGATAATTTTCCTCCTTCGCCGCGCGTTTTGTGAACGAAAATTGGGAACAAGAAAAAAACTTGAATTTTCCGTGACCGTGAAAATAATCGAGCTTCCTCCTCCGGCAGCCTCGTCTCGGCACAAAGGAGATCGCACGTACAGGGTGGATAACGAAAGCGCATTCGCGTCGGTACGTACAGGCGCGCGATTCGTTTCGGTATTCGCGAGTCTCACGAAGGGGCGGGGGATACTACGACGAACGGGGAAATAAAGAGAAACAAAGTGGACAAGGGCACGCACGCCCACGTCTGTGTGCGTATATAACGCGAGGCACGCGGATGACGACGCTGGAGTGAGTATGTAGGTACACTTGTCCGCTCTCTCTCTCTCTCTCTCTCGCTGCAGTCAGCGCAGGTTCTCACGATTTCAATTTTTGATTAGCAAACGAGGTTTGTGCTTTTTACCGCCCTCCCCCCCTTCTTTCTCCTCACTCTTTCTGTGATCCGATGGTGATCGAAGGCAATTCGTAGCGCGAATGTTCATCGTAACGAAGCGGGTATCGTGATGCAAAATGCGCGAATTGAAGCTAAGCTTTGTTCAAACACTGGTCGTGCTTACTTCGTGCCTATCAGGGACGAGATCTTGACGATTTTCATTGAACCGAAGTGCCGACAAAGATCCGAAAATACGAATTTACGATGCTGCGAACCAAAAGTTCGTACACTGTATATTATCTGCTTAACGTGCTAAAAACAGCTACGATACCGATTCGTGAAAGGTGCGGGAAAAAAAAGTGCGTCAACGTATTATTTCTGCCTTGTTGATCAATTTTTTTCGGCAAAACTAGTCATATATATATGAAAAAATAACCCTGGCTGTGTACTTACAAAAAGTTATGTTAGTGATTGTAGCATCATCACGTTTTTTCCCATCAAGTCAAGATATCACCTTTTTCTCCCGCTGATCACTTTTCATCCACGTAAGCGAAATAACACCTTTTGGGTGCGGTGAACCAAGACATCCATGCAAGTTAAATAATAATACATCCATCGGTTTGAATCACGAGAGTATGGTAAAAAAAAAAAAAATCCAACTTCAAACGGCGCTACGATAATTTCTCGGCGAACGAGTTTTTTTTTCCGAAATTCCCTCAAGCGCGGGCCCAACAAAACGAGATCCCCACCGTGGAAGAAGGAGCGATGCAAGAGCGACGAGAGGGAGCGAGCAGAGTGCAATATCTGACGTCGCAAAAAGCGAGCGAAAAAAATCATTAATGAAAGAAGTCCAGGGTAGAAGAAGAGGAGGAAGAAGGAGCGGAGAAAAAAAAGGAAGGAATCCTGGAAAAAAAACTCGGAGAGGAGCTCGAAGGCACGTTAATGCTCGGGGGCCGTTGGAGGCCCGCGCGCGCGGACTCGTACGACGGGCGGCTCACCCTGGTGCTACACCTCGAGATTTTCAATTTCGGAATGGATCAGCGCCCACACGCGCGATCCAGGGTGGCTGGAGATTATCCCCCCCCCCTGATTTTTTTTCGGGCTGGCGTCTTTAGCAACGCTGTTGACGTTATTATGCCCCGGACTCGTTGTGGCGTCAGGACGAGAGTGATGCACGCGTTTGATATAGGTGCGTTTACGAAAATAATGATGATTTTTGGCGCGCGCTTATTTTTTAAAGGAACAATACGGTGTCACTGTCGTTAATAGACAGGACCACTTGTAGTTAATTAATGATTCAACAATCGCAATTCGAGACCGTTGAGTCGCCACGTTAATAAACTTGATTCATTCGCTGTTGATGATTCGGTACTTGCTTATATTTAAATCCACGTTTGTTATAACAGTCAATGACTGGGACTTCAATACAAGGAATCCTTTACGTCAGTGTGCAAGTGCGAATCGAGAAAATTATCTTGGTTATACATCGTTAATTTCAAAAATAAGTTTTTGGCTCGCATAACACTTATATAACATGAGTATCTGTGTACGAAACATTTGAATGGGTATTCTAAAGTCTGACGTACACTCGTAAAAATTATTTTGAAAAATTAACAATAGTTCACATTGACTATGTTGTTTTGTCCCGTACCGCTAAGCAATGATCTTCGAAGCAATATGAAATGAGCTCACTGAAATTTGGAATGATGCTTGTCGGCAACGATTAACTTTTGCGTCCTTGTACTTATGAGATTTTACGAAAAAAATCAACCAAATCCGAAGTAAAAACGCATCTTTGGCAACCAGTTCGCAACGACCGCGATCAAAAACCTTTGCGATTTGTTCGCTCGAAAACTGCGAAGCCAGGCCTTTCGAATGCAGCGAGGCGGATCGGGTGTTCCGCAATGTTTGGCATAATTTCCGTGGAAAACGAATCATCGCGAGTAACCTGTGGAAAAAAGCGCGCGACTCGGGCGCAACAGTTATCGACCCCCTGTTTCGGCCCTGCCCAAAGGCGCGCGACTCGCAGCCCCGTGCGAACGAGCGGGCGGGGAGGCGCGCGCAACGAGACGGAGACGAATCGCGTGACGCGTGGCCGCCGTCGTCGAAGCACGCGCGCCCGGGCGCTGAATTTCGCGCGAAATCGCGTTTGCACGCCCGCCGGATTTATCATCTCCCCCGGCGCGAGCTTACCGGGGGAATCGCGCGTCCGTGAGAACGACCGATGACTCGCGGAAAGTTGTCCGTGTCCCGTGTGCCCGACGACCGCCGCGGCGCGGCCGATGGGTCGGAATTCGCGCGAGGCTCGTGATGCCTACGATACGATCTTGGACTCGCGGGAGTTGCGATAGTTGGTCGGGGGCGATAGGGGTTTTTTGTTCCCCTTCTTGGGAATGGGTTTCGAGTTGATGGGGCCGGATGGTTTTCGGCGATTAGCCATCGAGCGGGTTATTTTTGTCATTTTTTCGGAGATCCAGGGTTTTGAGGATGATCGCTGGTTGTCACGGAAGACCGTATCCCCATTACCGCGTACTTCCTTCCGCAGCTCATGTACTTGCTGGTTTTGTTCAAGTTTTACATTGATGTGCTGCACAATTTGGATCATTGGATCATGATATAACGATTCATTGATAAACATGATTCATTCGTCGTGTCTCCGCATTCTTGCACACTGCTTGTCCATGTGTTAAAAACGAAATTTAGATGAACATCCCAGAAAAATCTCTCATTCGCTCTAAAAACAGATTCAAAAGTAGAAGTTTATGGGGTATTTTATCGAATATTATAGGTTTTTTACACGACGAAAGCTTTGTTTCTTAATTTTTTACCACCATGATGATGCAATTTATCGGTGGAGCCAAATGGTATCGAAACGCTGAATAATTATATCCATTGACATAAATTATGCAATCAATGAGCGCATAGAGCCGTGTACATTATAAACGATTGAAAAAAAAAGTAAATCTCACGAACCAAACATACAAATCCTAACTGCGTTGATACCAATAAATGAATACCAATCGTCGGCGGTACAAAATATGAAACGAACTAAACCACGATACAACAAAACGCGAGCACTAGATCAGCTGGCATGACACCCTGTGTACCAAATGTATCCGACACACTCGTACCCGTACTTATACATATATACATATATCTGTAACGCGACTTGAACTGCATTGTCCGCAGAAGTTACAGGACGAAAGCTCGTAAAACTACATCGTCGTGTGCACAATGCGAGCCGCTGCAAAGGCACGAGTATAGGTCACGCGGAAGCGTCCGATCGAGCATATAAACCTGTAATACGCTTCTGTTTATCCCTCCTACATCTCTGTCTCTCTGGCATCGAGCCCGGCGTTAATAATTTGTCCAACCGCGCGTCTGCACAACAACGTATGCGCGCGCGCCAACTTCGCGGGCAAACTTCTTCCGCGAACATGATAATGGATTTGCACGGCCGGGTTTTGCGACACTTGCGGGCAATCGCTGTCCTCTGTCTTCCTGTTTGATCATTCGAGTGAATTTTTGGACTCGGGGTCCTTTGGGTTATGCCAAAATTGTTGTTGGTCCGTGCGATCGATGGGTTTGTCATTGATTTTATTTTTGCAAATGACTTGTGTGGTTCTGATGAAAATTGAAGGTCTCGATGACGATACTTATTTACAAAGTCGTTCAGAAGATCCTGACAAGTCCAAAACGGTTTCGCAAAGTCATCCCGGACTCAGGGAAGCCAAAGTATTCGTTGGCCCTCTGGAAATAGTAGTTTTCGTCACAAATGTGCATCTCTCCAGGGCGGTCCCTGGGCCCGAGGGCGCTTGCGAAGCAATAATACCTGGGGGACCGTTGTGACCCCCCCCCTGGTCGGATGCACATGAGTGGCGAACGCTGTTTTTCCTACCGAGGGTGTACCAGGGTCCCAAGAAGGCCCGAGGTAGGAAAAATAAACTTTCAACGCGAATCCTCGAATGTGCATTCCGTATATTCTTCTCAACGTCAAATTAGAGAAACTCGCGTATTTGAAAATAAATTTTGCTCGCGTGTGCCAATATTGTCGTCTGCAACTGGCAAATATCCATCAAACTAGCTCCTAAAGTTCATTTTACCCATCACATGATGATCCATCAGTGCGATATGATGAAATCTACAATTGGATCTTAAAGTACTCATCCTCATTGTATCATCACACCTAAGAACCATTTACTCGCTCCAAAAACGTGCACCAAAGACCAAGTTCTCAAGCCACACAGATGCGCGCACTGTTCAACGTATCCAAATTTCGCGCGACATCAAGCGGCATCAGCCCTGCAACGCAAGATTGAACCGTAATTCGAAGGATCAGGCAAAATACTATTATTCAAAGGTGAAAATCCTCCACCACCCCGGGAAAGAACGAAAAAGCTCGCGAATCTAACCCTCCGCGAACTCATCATCATCATCATCATCATCGTCATCCCGCCAATGACGGATCGATCGAGCGGCACAGCGCAGAGTCTCTGCATGTGCGCACAACACCGACCCATCCACCTATCATGCACGCGCACATCTGCAGAGAGAGAGAGCGAGAATTTCGAAATCGCAGGGGCACGAAATTCCCCGTGTCTCTCGCTCGTCCCGCTTTTCGCACACGTATCCATATGTACAGCCGCGTGTATCATACCCGCGGTAGGCGAGTATATGGTACATACACCGACAACAGCAGCAGCGTCGTCGTTGTCGTCGTCGCCGGTCCTTTGACCCGTGACGCGCAAAAGCGGCTGGTCATACAGCTGTCTCTCCGGGCTGTGGTGGCGGGGCGCGCGTATATATGTATGTTTGTATTTGCCCGGTACGAGCAATTGGCAACAATGTTGCGCCTCGGGCGCTTGGGGAGATATGTGTGTGTGTGTGTGTGTGTGGAGAAAGGCTCTCTCTCTGCACGGGTATAACGTTAGCGCAGGGATGGAGAGGAGCGCGGTGTGATGCACCGGGAGGAGAGAAGAGGCTCTCCGATGCTCGCGTCATTCGACAGCCTGGCTAGAGGCGTGCATTTCGCGGATCGCGAGAGTGCACGCCCGCCTCTTGTCGCGGTACTCGCGTCGTTCGATTTTTGGGTATCATTTCGTGCAGAGGAATGGCATGGTTTGCAAAAAAAAATTTGATACTTTTACAATTGAAGTATATTATTACACGATCGAAGAATGTTTCGAAATTCTCATTCGCCATGTTCTTCATGGAGGCGTATAAATTGCTGTCTATTTATATCGACACTATAAGTATTTAGTCTTTACTGCAAGAGCATAGTTTGAATCTTCATTTGGTATGATCGGATCGTGTTCGAATTAACGGATGATTTGATAGTTAGTACGAATCTTTTGGGGCCAAAGCTTATGGCAGCTCGATCGTCGGTTTATTCATTTACTCGTCATTACGCTGATTCTGAATCGTACTGTTCTCATACCAAGTTCTATATACACTTTAGGAGGTGTTTACAGTTTTGTGACTCGCTGCAATTGTTTTCGTACATTATATTCCTGTGCAGGTTATACACATCAGCTACATCATATTTTAATGTTGCCGTGAAAAGTTAGCATCGATTGGTTACGGTAGTTCTCGTATATACGATTCCTGAATCTTCCCGTCATCACTCCAGGTATATTTGATGCTGCAGTGCTTTTCATGATTAACGATTATTCTATTGCATACAACGCAACGAGGCTTCGAATATCTGGTGTACAATTTTTTTTTTTTTTTTTGTGTTTTTGGACGAAACGTTGCAAATATCGATTCATCGCGCCGTATTGTGAGAAAAACAAACGGTCAAAAAAGCTCGTAAGCTGGCACATTACACAGAGATACATTATTCCTCAAGCTCATTTTTAACCATACCTGCGTGCAATCGGGTGTACCTATGCTAATTTTCTCCCAGCCCAGAACCTCCTCGATAAGTAGCTGAAAGTCATGCCATGAGCCCGCAAAACACGCGGCAGCACGCATTTTCAAGGCTGTATAACCAAAACAGAAAGAGAGAAAGAGTCTCCTCCCCTCGGCACCCTTCCGCCTCCGACTCCCCAGAGTCCGCGGGTGAATTTATCATCTCCCCCACCACCACCTATACATCATCCCGATTCGGTCGTGCCAGGAGCCGTTCCGATCGGTGCGTTTTCCCGCTGACCGATCGATCGCTCGCTCGCTCGGACGACGAGCGCGCGCGTTCGAGGGGGCGCCGTAACGCGAGACGAAACAAACGGAAAATAAAAAAAAAATCGACGGATCGGCCGTTGCTT
>JAPYYV010011971.1:0-10525 GCA_030522625.1 Copidosoma aretas | reverse complement strand
TTCCCAAAACTAAAGAGACCTATGAAAGGATGGAGATTTGCAACGATTGAAGAGATAAAGACTGCATCGCTGGAAGAGCTCAAGGCTATACCGAAAAGTACTTATCAGAACTGCTTCGAGGATTGGAAAAAACGCTGGCACAAGTGTACTATATCTGAGGGGGATTACTTTGAGGGGGACACCATAAATATTGATAAATAAATAAATATTTTTTCTTAAAAATACAATGTCACCTCACTTTTTGAACACACCTCATACATAGCATACCAATACATACGCGCCCCACCACCTCAGATAGGGACGTATGACCAAGAGAGAGGAGAAGCGGAACTCTGAAGTAGGGTCAGAGAGTATAGGAGAAAGAGAAGATTCGGGACTCTCGAGACTGGCAGACTTGCCTCCAGATTACCGCGCTACCCTTGGCTCTTCCCTCGGTTATAAAGAATCATAAAAAGAAGTTAATAGTCCTTTCTGTGTACTTATTTCGCGATCACCCAACCGACCACAAACCCACGTAACAATAGTGGTAAAAAAAATGTCAAAATAGTATTAAAGGGAAAAATATGAATTGTTTTGATAATGTTGGATTAAAGAAAAAACAAAAACGTGAAATAAATTCTATTAAAAGAAGTTTATACGAAACGAGCTACTTTGAAGATATGAATTTTAAATTTACTTTTTGTGGTGCAGTTTTTGAGAAGGAAAAAAGAAAGAAATTATGTTGTCAAAAAGGAGAAACTATTCTATCTCTGTTAAGTGAATAAGACAAACATTTAAAAAAATTAATATTGCGTGATAATGATTTTCGACAGTTAATAAGATATTATAATAATGTATTTTCTTTTGCATCGTTCAATGCTAATATATTACATAAAAAAAAAAAATGTTTATAATTCAAAATTACAAGGTCAAGTTTGTCACACAACACCTAATAGTTTAAAAAGTACTAGTGATGAGCCTTCTAACAATCAATTATATATTCACGACGATGTCCATGCCATTAAGAGAAGATTAGAAATGAATTTGAATTTGGTTAAAGAACACGTAAAAACTTCAACAACAATTTCGAATAAGAATCCAATTTTAGAAAGTTATGAATATTTATATAACACTGCAAAATCTCAAACTTTACCAGAATATAAAATGTATTTTTTGCGAAAAAACGGCGAAAATAATAATAGACATAATAAATTTATGATAGCACAATGTGGTGCTATAATAGTGTCTAAAATTAAAATATTTATAGATATTGATTTATGTATTTATCCGAAAATCATTCCTGAAAATGTACCAACTCATACTTATTTAAACAAATCATCTAAATATGTCGATCCCATGGTTTTCCCGATACTATTTCCTTTAAAGGATTTAGGTTGGAGTACAAATTATTTAAAAAATTAAATACAAAGAATAAATCGGTTTTAATTTTACAATATTACATGTACAGATTGTCTTATGGACCAAAACATGTAATATTCGATCCCTTATTAAAATCAGAAGGATTAACACAACAATTTTTTTTACATGCTTATATTGTGGTTGAAAGTAATCGAATGAACTTTTTGAGAAATAATCAAAGAAACTTACGTATCGAATGTTATCAAGGTTTGTTCGATCATATTTTAAGTAGTGCATCAAATATCACACACAATTTTGAAACAAGAGATAGAATAGGATACCTTTTTATTTTACATTTAACTTATATAGGAGAACCACGGTATATGCTACAGCATTATCAAGATGTAATGGCAATTATGCGAAAATGTGGGAGACCAGACTTATTTATAACTGTTACATGTTATCTGAAATGAAAGGAAATTAAAAATGTTTTAAAAGACTTTCCGAAAAAAACTTTACCAAACGATACACCTCATATAACAGTAAGACTATTTCATACAAAGTTACAGTATATTTTGGATGATATAACAAAAAATAATTTATTCAATAAAATAATATCTTATGTTTATAATATTGAATTTCAAATTAAAAGTTTACCACACGCTCATATATTGGTAACGTTGCATCCTGATAAAATATTATAACACCTGATGATGAGGATAATATTATATCTGCAGAGATTCCAACAAATAACAAGAAGCTAAAAAAATTACTTAATAAATGATATGTTGCATGGCCTGCATAATTTTTGCAGTCCATGTGTGAGTAAAAATGAAAAAATTTGAAAAAAAGATTTTCCAAAAAACTTTAGTGATAATACATCTATAAAAAAAATAATTATCTAGAATACAGAAGAAGAAATAATATTCAGATAAAAATATATATAGAATAAGAAATAGTAATAAAAAAATTTTAGTCGATAATTCAATAGTTTTACTGTATGACGAATTTTTATTGATGAAATATAATTGTCATATAAATGTTGAATACTGTGCATCAATACAGAGTATAAAATATATATATAAAATTATATTCATCAAGGAAACGATAAAGCATTTTGTAAAGTGCAAAAAAAATTAATCCTAAAATTGAAGTTTACGATGAAATAAAACAGTATATTTATGCACGTTATCTAGGTCCAATGGAAGCAGCATGGAACTTACAAGAATTTGCTATTTGCGGTAGAAGCCATAGTGTAGTTAATTTTCCCATTTATCTGTAAAATAAAAAAAAATAGTATTCGAAGAATAAAAAATTTCTGAATGTGTAGGTAATTATAAAATACAACTAACAGAATGGTTTGAATTGAATAAAATAATTGATTTTGCTAAAAATTTGAAGCATGTAATTATTTCTGAACATTATATTTTCAATAAAAAAAAGAAACAATGGAAAAAGCGATTACATTGTAGGAAACATAATGCACAAGGTAGATTAAATGTTATTTCTCCAAAAGACCAAGAAAGATTTTTCTTGAAATTAATATTAAACAAAAGGAATGGTTGTACATCATTTAAAAATTTGAAAAGATACGAAGGTAGATTATACGACACTTTTAAAGAAACTGCAATATGTATGGGTCTTATTGAACATATCTTACAAATTTTAAATATTTTTGAACAAGCAAGCGTTATTATGGTACCGAATCAGTTGAGAAAATTTTTTGCATGGTTTTTACTTGCAGAAAAAATTCAAGGTAATGAGATATGGAAACATTATGAAGAAAAATTTACAGAAGATTTTGTAGAAAATAAAAAAGAACAAGTTTTTTTTCAATTAAATAGTACTTTTTAATCAAAAAATAAGTGTTGTAAAAACTTCAATCTATCTATTTCATAAAATATTGTTTTTAATGTAAAAAAAATTATGAAGAAATTTAATGCTGTAAAAAAATGAGTAATGATTTGTATCCAAAATTAAACGAGTAACAAAAGTATATTTTTAAATATATTTGTAATGGAAATAATAAGATTTTTTTTATTAATGGTGCAGGAGCATCTAAAAAAACATTTTTATACAAAACCGTGATTTATGATGTTATGTCAACAAAATTAAAAATTATATCAATGGCTTGGATCAATATTGCGTCAATTTTTCTTCCAAAAGGTATGACAAGCCATAGTACTTTTAAATTACCGTAAGATTTAAATAATATTGGAAGCTTATTTTTAGAATTTCAATTGGATAGAATAAAATTAAGAGAAGTTAATCTAATTATATGAGATAAAGCTTTCATGGTACCGAAAAAAGCCTTAGAAATTGTTGAGAAAACTTTAAGAGATTTATGTAATAATGACAAACCTTTTGGAGGTAGATTAATCGTTTTAGGTGGAGATTACCGTCAAGTTTTACCAGTTATTAAAAATAGTAATAGAAGCATATTAATAAACGAAACAATAAAATCATCATATTTATGGAGACTATTCGAAATTTTCAAATCATATATAAATGTTCGATCAATTAATGAAAACTTTTCGAAAATGTTGTTAAATATTGGAAATAAAATAATCAACAAATTTAAAATTCCAGATAATTGGATAGCTTAAGACGTTTGTTCGAAAAAATGTGAAAAAATTTCAATTTAAATATAAATAGTGCGATATTAACTACTCATAATGACTGTACTATGTATTTGACTAATAAAACTTTAAATTATATGAATGGAAAGAAAGTACCGCATGACAGTATAGAAAAAGTAACATACTAAGGAGTTGATAGATCTGATGATAATATTTATATTAATTTTTCAATAGAAGTATTGAATAACATTTGGCAAGGTCTTCCACCGCAAGAACTAAGTTTCAAAATAGAAGCAATAGTTATGTTGATAAGAAATTTCAATATTACTGATGGACTTTGTAATGGTACGAGATTAAAAATAATCAAATTATATAAATTCAATATTAAAGTTGAAATAACTACTGGTGAAAAAGTTGGAAGTAAAGTTTTTATACCTAGAATCACTTTATCTTCTGGAACTAATACTTCTTGATCTTTCGATTTATACAGAAATCAATTTCCAATAGTATTAGCATTTGCGATGACTATAAAAAAATCTCAAGGTCAGAGTTTTGATAAAATAGGTCTTTATTTCAACAAGCCATTATTTTCTCATGGACAAGTAGACGATATGTAGCATTGTCCAGATGCAAATGTCCAGAAAATATATGCATACAATTACAGTCGTTTGATAACAATATTATAGAATATATTGTTTGGGAAGAAATTTTCATTAATGATGACAGTTAATAATTTGATTTGTTAATAAATATTCATCGTTTTTTAATTAAAAAAAAAAAAATTTAATTCAAATGAGACTTTAAAAGTTGACTATGCATATTTACTTGGTATCATTAAAGTGTTATAAAAAGCTGATAAAGTAACATTTGTCATACAATGCCTTAGGTTACTTTAAACTAAAATAATTATTATGCTACCAAGATGAATGAGGAAACCACTGTAAAAAAAGGCTCCTGAATGAATACCGCAAGGTGGAGTGGAAAAATCATTAAGAAAATAATTATTTACCTAAAGATAGGAGAAAATCTTAAAAATCTTAAAATGCCTAAGATGGTAGCAGCTGCAGCTTCAAATGAGTTTTAGGACTTGTGTATTTAGAAAGAAAATCAGAAAAAACAAAAGGAATTTAAAGAACAAAACAAAAAAAGCGTCAAGCAGAAAGGAAAAAATTGTTGGATGAAGAAAAGAAGGGAATAAAAGAACTCAAAGAAGCGACAAAAGCGATTGACGATAGATTAAAGGAATTAAATGATAAAAGATGTAAAACCAAGCCCAAGGAATCTTAATAATTTTGCCTAAGTTTAGAATAACTCTGATTGTTCTTTGTTTACTTTAGACAAATTTTTTTGCTTTAACAGTGTAAAAATATATAATATTTACCATACATAATTTTTTTCTATTTTTTGTATAATTAATCTTTTACGTGGCTCATAATATTGATATACATTATGGGCCAGGTGGAGAAAGTAAAAAAAAAGGAATCCTTCAATGATAAGCTACATTGTACAGGATAATCATGCTACTGATTGTGTTGGATCAATGGATTGGACAGCCAAACATTTAGTCACACAAAAGATTTACGTTGCTAATAAAAACATGAAACAAGTACGGTATAATTTACTATTTGTTTTTGTCTTTCATGTATCTCCTTAATCCTGGTATATTAAATTATTAATTATTTAGTTACAGAAGTTCTTTCAATACATGTCTCTAGATGAAAAAGCAATGTTAGTTTTTCGAAATCAAAATGCATAGTTGACGACCTAGAAAACAATCTGGCTTTTTCTGGCATGAGATGCCAGAGCTAGAGTATTCATGAAGATCGTGGTCAATCTGATAGAGAACACACCATAGAAGATACTAAAAATAGTGATGTTCGAGAAATTTTTTCCACTGATGTAGCAAATCAATTGAGATTATACGTGAATAATAATTTCTGTACGGTAGACTTTTAGTGACTAGTAATGTATCATTTGTGCTTATAAGATTTGAAGATTTTCACTTTCTCATCGAAGGTATCATTGCTAAAGTACAGTCTCAGTCCACTATCATGTTTGGACTTATTTGGAGAGTTTTTATTCACTAAGGCATACTTCTACTATACTTTATGTAAGTACTTTATTAATATGTCGTTTAGCTGTAAGATTATATTTGTTATAGTATTATAAGTTCTTGATGTTCTCTTAATTCTTAATCCCATGACTATGGTATTATATTTTTGCTGCAGGCTAAGGCAGTTAGAATGTAAGACGTGGGATCCAGTACACAAGACCCAAGAACGTTTTGAAGTGTGACACAACATTCTTGAACAAGCTGGTCTGCATTGCATCGTAGGGTCGACGCTCACGGCGAGGAACTTCAACCAAAAATGGTACTCGGTCAAGGTGTTTATCCACTTGAAAAGCGGCAATTTCTGGTACAGCGAGGGAAATCCATGGATTATCGTCATTAATACAATTATTTGGCAAGCTTCCGTAGTCTTGCTAAAAAATCAGAGCTATACGTATGTGCAGGAATGGTATCTTTTCCATCCATACGAACGGGGAATGACAAGGTAACATAGATTTGTGACAAATAAATAACATTAAAGTCATTGAAAATTCTACGTAATACTGCAGATTTTCGAAATTCAATCTTATACCATCATGTTTAACATTTTAAAATCTGAAGGTAACTGAGAGATTTCAATTTAATAACTACTTTGTGTGCGTTGCTTGTGACCTAGCTAACAATATATCAGTGGACCTAATACGAAGACGCTAGATCACTTAACCAGTTCAGAGTCACGAACTTAATCACATCTGCATATTTTTGAAAAAACAATTCACAAGTATTACCTCGTTTGGTGATCTAACATTGTTGTATTTGACCCACTGATATAATTGCAACTACGTTACAAAAAATGCAATGCTAATGAATTTAAATGTCTCAGTGATTTTCAGATTTGGAAATCTCTAACATGATGGTATACGTATATCGTAAGAAAAATTTAAGAATTTAATATATTGTACAGGAACTTAAATGTTATTTAATCACAAAATTATATTGCCTGGTCATACTGAATACATGTAAATAAAATCACGAAGTAGCTTGCTGATATGTTCGTGAGCGAGTTGTTTTGCACCTTATGTGAATCAGCTGTTTCGATGGCAATCGACTAAATGAGGGATATTATTGATGTCAGACAGAGTACTATTATTTCAGTTTGAATACTACAAGAATGTGCAAATAGAAACTTTTTATGCAATTCATAATAAATAGAGAATTTATATAAAAAATAGAAAATTCAAAAGTCTTTAGGTATAAATAGAAATATACCATTTTTGCACATACGTATAGCTTTGAATTTAGAGGTAGACTTGGGAAGTATGCCAAATAATTGTATCGATGTAAACAAAATCACTTCATAGTAGAGTCCACGTGGAAATAACTTATAAGAGGCAATGGCAGAAAGTACTGTCGTATATTATAAACTTTAATTTTGAAGACCAAACTGTACTGTGGTATGCCTATATTTATCAAAATTAAACACAACAAAGTCTTTTAATTTAATTGTTTTGAGGATTTTTGAAACAATATAAATGTTTCAGAACCAACTACTTTCAAGTCATTTTAAATAGCCATTTATAACTTACTCTTTTTATGTTCCAGTAGCACACTACAATACTGCACTGCTCCAACCTTTAAATTGGAAATATGTAATATATCATTGTAAAGCATCCAGCCTCTAATCCCATCAGAGAGATATCATGTACGAAAATTGAAACAATTAAATATGCCAAACTGTATGTCTATTACAACATGCAATTAAGTGTCCATTAGAAGACGAAACTTTTAAATGTCGATTTAAAAGACATAATCGTTTATGACTGTTCACACAATTTCGGTTTATGTATAGAATTAAATGCTTATTTTTAAGACAAAATTTAATGTCATTCAAGAGACAAAATCAAATGTCTAGAATAAAAATATGGCGATTCATGTGTTTGTTTACGTATATAATTAAATGCCTATTTTTTCAGACAAAATTTGTTGTCATTCAAGAGACAAAATCAAATATCTAGAATAAAAATATGGCGAAACTGACATTCTCTACAAAACAAAATGTTCATATGGACAGTAATAACATAAAGTTATAGTCATCTTGGCATAATCATCATTAAAATGGCATAGATACAGGTTTGGAAGTGTGTTGAAAATACAACCACAATAACTATACTAATACGTAGCGATGTATGAAGTTGTAAAAGTTGGTTGGTAAAATCACACTAACGTCATCTGTTATGACTGGCCGGACTTGAAACTCGGATATTTGCTGTCTGCAAGGTTAGGTACTGACTACGTTTTTACTATATGAGGTTGGCAACACTTCGCGCTAAATGTATCAAGTATCTCCAACGTCTTCTTGATGGTTGAGAATTTTTAAAATTAAAATTATTGTTGGAATCTTCACTCAACCTCAGTGGTTTGGAATGTTAATTGTCCCCTATTTCTTTAGATCTAACTAAGGTGTTGACAAGTAGGTTGCTGTGCAAAAATTTCGTAATATTTAGAATACTTTGGCGTGGTAAAATGTAAACTTCGACCGTGATGATTTTTATTTCGTCTTTTAATACGCACTGAGCGGAACTTACATTTTTAACGCTTTTTATTCCTAAATCGATATTTCATGCGTTGTCTAAATACTTTATCTAAATAACAATGTAATTAGTAAGCTTATCAGTTGTGTTATGATAAATTGTAACTTTTGCTCCTCTTGTATTTTGACTTTCGAATTTGGCAATGCAGTTAAAATTAGGAATGTCGATGTTATTGATATCATACATCCTAGCTTCTGATGAAAGTAAAAAGTTACGGCGATCAGTGACAACATTTCCCAAAACCTCCAACATGTATCCAGTGACTCTGAGAATTTAGGAAAAATCAAAATGTATCTTTTCTTTTAATATTAAAATCTATAATAACTTAATGAACTATTTCTAGCTTATTAAAAGACGACCGTTGAAACTCTTTCTGTAGAGATATCCCTGGTCGGTCGCCAAACATGATAAAAACTCAAGTTATTATTATGAGTAACTATGAAAAGTCTCGGAATTTCTGTTACTTGTGAAAGTGCTACATTCATAAGCTAAATAAAAAAAGGTTTATTATGTTCGTAAAAACTTGTTTTTTAAAGATGCGGTTTCAATTTATGAATTGTTATTGCACGTCCGGATACTAGTGAAGAATAATTTGGTTAGACTATAAATCTTTCTGTATCGTTCATTGGTATGAAAGATAATTATCTCTCGATAGAAACAGCTTTTTTATGAAAACAAAAAGTAGCAGCATAACTGGCTGGATCTTTTTTGGATCCTTTTTCTCATGTGGCCATATTACCAATCTGTGGCTATACACTAAGATGTCAAATGCGTACATTTTTATGTGCGTACTTACAATTTACGAGCATCGCACAATCGCTTACTTCGATTTTGAGATGACGCATTTAAGATCTCATATATTCACTGAATGTACTAGGGTATAGGAGCACTGATATTTGTTATAATTATACACTAACTCATTAAAAAGCGGCACCTAACCTGACTGTGGAAAAAATCGCTTACCAAATCGTGAATATCTCTTTTCGTCTAGAATCTCCGTGAGGTTCAATTATTTAATTAATCGTTTCTTCTAATTATCCGACGCTCTACAGACCAGACTATATTGATGTAAATTATTGCTACAGTACATTTTGACACTGTCACTCTGAGCAAATAACAAGCTGCTTCTTAGATCGTCATTTTATATACACTCAACATATCATCTCTTTCAAGTGATTTCTACAATGTCCAATTCCTGATGTTTATCCATTACTTTGGTCATCTTCCATTGCAAATTACTGATACTCTATTTGTTTTACATACGTATTTTACAACATACACGCCACAGAAAATATTATTAGTAAATTAATATTTCACTTTATGATACTTTAAATAAAAGGATCAAACATATCATAAAATATTTTCGTCCTTATAATTTTGGCTCTTAATAGTGCGTAGTAGTCAGTATTCAAGGTAAATACTATTTTCTGTAAAAAAATGATTGATACTATTATAATTACTTGAATTTAAATAAAACACTATTTCTTTAGTTTATTTAGCACATGCCTTGATGTTTTCTTGATCTGCCTGCATCAGCATATTAATATGAACGTTTATTCGACGAACATCAGAGGTGCATCAAGTCTGAATTCCTGTGGCTTATACGCAAAAATTGTTTTATAATACGTTAATGTGTGCTCATGATTTCGCAAAATCATATTACCAGACGTTTAAGATTCTGAAAAAGGACAATTATGAATCAGTTATGACAATTAAGCCTTACACCTGCCAATCATCTTTTCAAGAGTTTTTTGTGTCCTGAGTAAAATATGTGCATGGGGACATCCACGATATTGAAATTCAATTTGATGCTTTTAAAATAATAGAATACACGATAATAACCAAGTAACAAAATCCACTTTGGCGTTATATATATCCTTGTAGGAGCAGTGTTGGCTCGGTGGTTAGCGTGCTAGTCTCAGAAACAACACTGTTCTAGGGGTCGAGTGGTTCGATTCCCGGTGAAA
>JAPYYV010011970.1:0-10526 GCA_030522625.1 Copidosoma aretas | reverse complement strand
TATGGTGTGGCCATGAAATAATTCCTAGGGTCCCTAGATTTTTGAAATTTGGAAGAATTCCATCTTATCGACATGGAACTCCACAAATCTAGAGAAAATCAGCCTTCACTCCCCTTAAGCTGAAGTACGTAACTTTATACTTTTAAAAATAGAACAGTACTCACAAAGTCTCGAATACAGTTACAAATAGATTTTAATGATTCTATTCGCGTAAGATAAGCGGCAGATGGAGAGGAAAACGTTACTGAACGTTTATAAGTATAATATTTTGAGGTTATGTCAAGACTGTAATTTATTCTTACGCACACCAATACTTTACCTATTTTTTACATTTTTGTATACAAGAAGAAAGCCAAAACTATTAGAAATAACGCAATTAAATGTTAAAAATACTATATTTTGAGGTTATATCCGGTCTATTATGCTACATCAAGGCACCAGTACTTCACTAATACTCTGATGCATTAAAAATGAGTTTTTACTTTCCACATCTTACATAAACTCATTATAAATGATGACTTTGTGTGAACACAGAACCAAAGGCAATTTTCACATTATTCGTGGATTATCTTCGGACTGTAACACTATAAGATATGCAAAAACTGATCAATCATTTTAGACACTGGGTTTATTTATTTTTCACAATTTCATTTACTTCAGAATAAGCTTAATTAAAAATTTATAAATACGATATTTTAAGGTTATATTAAAACTGTAATTTTTTTTTATCAGCTCCAATATCTTACTCATGGCGAATGCAGTTAAGATTAATTTTTTGCATTTTTCTGTACAAGTAATATGCAAAAGTTATTAGTAATAACATAATTTTAATTGGCAAATATAATATTTTGAGGTTATGCCCTGACTGTTATACCTTTTTAAGGCACTAGTACTTCGCTTGTTTCCAAAACGTTAAAAATTAGGTTTTACATTTTTTACAAAATTATAATATACGGAAACTTAGAGTAAATGTATAATTGAAGGCTTTTTTTACAATATTTGTAGGTAATGTTTGGACTTGAACAAATTCAAATATACACTAGTTTTTATTATTTTCGAAACCAGGATTAATAATTTTGCACGATTTTATTCATAAAAAAAAAGTGGAAAGTGAGAAGAAAAACATAGATAGATGTTATTGATCAATATTTAAAGGTTATAATAGGGTTATGATAGCAAGATTTGATTTATCAATGTACGGTTGTATTAAAGAAAATTTTTACATACACAATATTCAAATCATTTCACGTATTGAATGCAGAATTCGCATTTTACTAGATAATTTTGTTGATAAATGGAACGTTTTACAAAGTTTTAATATTTCCATAAATTTACAGGCGTGTTAACATTTTTTAAATTCGTCTCTACAGTTTTCCTATATTCTGGAGCTTATTCGGTTTAATTTAACAAAAATTTATTATTCTACCTTCTTTGGCGTGGACGCTATGTATTATTGAAAAACACAAACCCTCATGGCCAATGGTAGGAAAAATAGTTTGCCACTAATGTGAATTCGTTTAGGGCGATCCCAACGGTCACTTGTGCGTTTTATCACAAGCGCCCTCGGGCTTAGTGATCACCCTTGAAAGATGCACATTATTGACGAAACCTCCTGGTCTAGCACTATTTCTGAAAAAAAATCCATAGCATTGTGAAATACTTGATGACGAATAGCTTAATTAGAAAATATTGATATCATGTTATTCGAGACATTTTCTTTTTTGTGCTTGCCTTTCTAGAAACCTATGATAGAAAGTATTGTTACTTACATTTTAACTTTGAGATATGGCAGCGGCAGATTAGCTTTATCCATAATATTCAAAGTTAACGGTATTTTAAATCTATTTGGAAGCATGATACTACGTGGGTGTTGATATTTTTATTTTCTTTTCTTTAATATGTATAACGATTGCTTATAATTTAGAACAGCCTGCAGGATTTCCTGCAGCTTTCTAGCAGGATCATTTAAAACTTTATTTTTTAAATTTCTATGCAGCATTTGAAGAATAAGATTACTATTGCTTATAGGGGTTAAAGTAGCTAATAAATATAGAACTAGATTAAAATTACTAAGCTCAAAGGCGTTGTTCCTTTTTATTTTTTATTTTTATAATTGGCACGATTTTTATTAGTTAGACCAATTTTTTATGCACAGGTTGAATTTTAAAATGCTCTTAGAATGTTAGAAAAAAAGTTTGCAGGAAACAAGCAGTGACCACGAAGTTTTCCTGCATATTTTTCTGTAGGAGAATCTGTATATTTTTTAGCTTGAAGCATAGCTTGAGTGAAAAAAGAATATCACAATAATTTGAAAAGTCCAATTTTTTATTATTTGAATCGTAAATTTTAACAATGTGAGCAGCTATATTAGATCGGCCATTTCGGATTTTTCGAAGCCATCACCAGATTTTTAATTAGTAATCCTAATAACTTTCAGCACTTGAAACTTCCGTGATAAAAGGATACTAACTAATATCAAATATTGTTTTGCTATTTTAATAGGCAAAAAAAGTTGTACAACTGTATAAATTTGTTTCGTAAATTTTTCAGAAAACGCTGCTTTTTCCAAATTTTACGTCGATGACAATTATATTTTTTAATTGGGATCAATACCTTATTTTTTAAATTTATACGTCTTGTTTTAAATTTACTATTGAGACATATTATACATTTTTATGTACAGTCAGTTGTTTAATTAGAAACATCGATATCGATATTTCCATGACCTATACATCGGTAGTATCGATATCATGTTAGTTAATAAACATCGATCGTTAATATCGATATTTTTCCAAATATTTCCCACCTATATTTCAAAGCTCTACTACATCTGCCTACACCCCGCCCATCCCCTTCCTAAGCCCACCCACAAAATACGATAAAATAGTTTTAATTTTTCTGTTATGAATCAATATGATTTGTCCATTATTTTATTGATCTTGCTCCACAGAGACGCACTAATACATTAGGTTACTCCCTTCCCCCATATGCACCTCCACAAATTCAGATCTTTCTGGAAACAGCCGATGTCTTTCGACAGCAGGAAAAACCATCACACACGCCCGTACAGCCCTCTCAAATACCAGATTTTTTCCGAGAACGCCCGAAATCTTTAGAAAGCGGGCTGGATTTCAATGTATAAACCGATCTTAAATAGAACTATTTATTATTAAAAATACAATTTTTCTGCATATTAATACCAAACTTATAAGTAACTTCTGATGTTCTAGTTATAACCAATCATTTCTTGGGATAATAGTTTGGTTAACAAAAAATACAAACTCAAAATTTTAAGGTTATTTACAACTTTCACAAAGTGGAATAGTATAATTATTCAGTTAATCAAATGTATAATCGTTCCTTTACCATACAACACCTAGATAATTTCTACAGTACCTTAGTACAGAGACCGAGGTTTTTTTTTTAAATCGCGGTATAGTAAGGTTTTTTAACGTGATAAATAGAAGAAAAATTGTGGGAATACGAGAAAAATATTTCGGACAAGATCAGTTCGTAGCAACTTGTCGAAAAAAAATCGTTAAGGTGTCAAAAATACCGTTTTTGCACAAAAAGAGGTAAAAAAAACAAAAATCGTATAAACAAATAATATTTTCTTGTAGGGCTAGAAAAGACGAAAAAAATGAGACCTTAACAATTAAAATCGTACAATAACTTTTTGCATAAATAATTAAATACAGCGAAAAAGCGCGATTTTTCGATAATTAATTACTCGAGTTCCGTACATCGTGGATATATCTTTCAAGGCCTAAATTGTGGGGTTTGGAGCCTACTTTAAGGTACTGCTTCGGCATGCGGAATTGATTTTTCAAATTGTACACTCCGCGGTACCATGAATTGTCGGAGTCCTCCTATAGGTTACCATTGGTTTTCGCGACAGTTCATGTTGCCGCTGAGTGAACATAAGTTTATAAAAAATATGATTAAAAAAGGATAATTTATTATGGAATAAAACTATTCTACATAAAAAATAATTTTGTTGCTTGAAAGATAGACTATTTAAACTGCCGTCCTTACCAGATGCTCTACGTACTACAAAAAAAAATAGGAATTCTCTATCTATGTGACTATAATAAGAATTTTATTTTTGTATCAGTGTTTGAAAAAATAATTGTAGGGGCTAAAAGAAAATTGTTTTATAACGTACTAAAAAAAGTTAATACTAATATTTTTATAATAAGTGGATTAATTTTATTGATAACATAAGCAACATGATTATTTTTAATTAAAACAATATTTCGTACACAAGCATATTTTATATTTTACAATTATCATTATGATCAATTTGTATAAAAAATGCATCTCCAAACTTGCATGTTGATAAGGACAAGCATACAATTCTTTTCAACGACAAAATTCGTCATCTTCATTCTCACTCTTAATGTATAATTGTAAGATAATTCTAAATACGGCCAAGTTTAGAGTGTAGTTTTTTTACTTACTAGTGTAGATATCTTACTGCTTACAGCAGCTTTCCTAGATAAAGATATATTATGCTAATACATAAAAAACAAGACACATAAATGTATAAACCTAATTACTGTAGAGCATTGGAAAAACTAATGGCATTTACCTATCAAATTTTTTTCAACGTACAGCGCGAAGCCTCCATACGTGATAGAAATCGCTATATTTTTAAATAGTCCTTATTACAATAAACATCGAATTTTGATGAATTTCTTTCAAATTCATATCAAGTAAATTCGAGTAGTCAAATTAAAATTATTGATAATACAAAAAAAACCACCTCGACCCCGGAGTCGAACCGGGGAGCTCCTTCTTGCCGGGAAGGCACGCTACCACTTGCGCCACCGAGGCCTTGGCGATTCCCTTCATCTCATCAAGTCAAATTCTAGTATTCCAAGAGTCAACGACAAATTTATGTTGTTATTACAGTGTTCTCTATATATATATATACATAGGTCTATTCTAGTCAGTCAAAATAGCTATAAGCACCAAGCCATGTCGTAAGTACATCATACAGGGTGACGAACCACCACAGGCGCAATCTACAAACGTCATGATGGTTGTTGTACTAAAAGATATATCTTGTTCACCTAAATACAAAAAGGAGCACAGAGTAACGGGCCAACTCAAGGGCATTCTATAAACGTAACGATAGGTGTGGGACTGTAGGATATAACGCAAACACTCAGAAAATTTCACATATTCCAGAAAAAGGCTTAATAGCTTACAATTTTAGCTAATAATATTAATAGAAAGTCAGACGTCTCGTATCCAAGTTTATTTAGTACAACAATTTTTCGGACACATTTTTTATGAAGAGTATGTAAGAATCAGACAAATTGTTTAGATCTAACTTTCTATTAATATTGCTCGAGTACCAGAGAATGTTGAGCGTCTCTGAAACCTCTTGTCTAAATTTGGATTCTTCCATATCAGAAATTTTAACATTATTAGAAACAAACAAGTGTCCAGTTTCTTTTACGTGTCTGGCTAATACAGATGAATCATCTTGTTTGGAAATGCACCTTATGTGCTCCTCCATTCCAGTTTTAACCCTTCTTCCTGTCTGACTGACACATTCGATTTGTTAATTACTATATGTGATCTTATATACTACAAAACTTTTTTCTTTATCATCTATTCTATATTTACCTAATTTGACAATGGATAAAAATTTATCGTTTGCTAAAGATATTACAGAAAAACAGCTATTTTTCAAAAATATCTTTATACCCCTCTGTAATTTGACGTGAAAAGGTAACACCATAATTAGTTTCAGGGCGGTGAGTTTCTTTCTTCCATTGACTCAGATCTATAACTGTATTGACGTATCCTACTCTTTATGTAATTATTTGACATGAAAACGTACTAGGACATACATTGGATTCCAAAAGACTTCTAATAAGTATTCAAATTTTTAGTTCTGTATTGTGAATCGAATAACTCAAAGCAATGATTTATTACTCCTACTATGTTTTCGTTCTTAACATGTACAGCATGGCGTGAAAGATAATTTAATAGTATATTGGCTTAAGAACTCTTACGGTACATACCTATGATGCAATAGCTATTAGGAGTTCTTGTAATTAACATAATCAAAAATAGTAAACTATTATTTTTTTGATGTTTAAAAAGATGTTGATAAAAGAACTACACTCCAAACATGGCCTTATTTTAAATTATTTTACAAGGAATTGTATAGTTAGAAATATGAAGAAAAAAAGATTATTATACTCATACAATACTTCTGACAATACTTTGTAGTTAAAATTTGTAGTTATAATAAAGAACATAATGTAAATAAAATTTATCATTGTATGGAATTTATATAATTTATTATTGTATACAAGCGAGGGTTAGAATCCCGGTCGGGCACCGCGGAAATTTTTTCAGAGTTGTTTTCTGGCTGGGATTTGTTTCCAAGTTATTTAATAGTATATTGGCTCAAGAACTCTTACGGTACCCACCTATGGTGCAATAGCTATTAGGAGTTCTTGTAATTAACATGTTCAAAAATGGTAAACTATTATTTTTTTGATGTTCAAAAAGATTTTGATAAAAGAACTACACTCAAAAAATGGCCTTATTATAAATTATTTTACAAGGAAATTTATAATTACAAATATGAAAAAAAAAAGATTTTTATACTCATACAATACTTCTGACAATACTTTGTAGTTAAGATTCGTAGTTATGATAAAGAACATAAAGTAAATAAAATTTATCATCGTATAGAATATATAAAATTTATTATTGTATACAAGCGAGGATTGGAATCCAGGTCGGGCAACGCGGAAATTTTTTCAGAGTTGTTTTCCGGCTGGGATTTGTTTCCAAGTTATTTAATAGTATATCGGCTCAAGAACTCTTACGGTGACCACCTATGGTGCAATAGCTATTAGAAGTTCTTGTAATTAACATGTTCAAAAATGGTAAACTATTATTTTTTTTATGTTCAAAAAGATGTTGATAAAAGAAATACACTTCAAACATGGCCATATTTTAAATTATTTTACAAGGAATTGTATTTTTAGAAATATGAAAAAAAAGGATTTTTATACTCATATAATACTTTTGACAATACTTTGTAGTTAAAATTTGTAGTTATAATGAAGAACATAAAGTAAATAAAATTTATCATTGTAGAGCATATACATATAATATATTATTGTATACAGGCGAGCGTTAGAATCCTGGTCGGGTCGACACGGAATTTTTTTCAGAGTTGTTTTCCGGCTGGGATTTGTTTCTAAGTCTCGCGGCTAGTTCTGCACCACAGGACAACCCGGAGGTAGGCTCCATTGGCGCTCTGGGTAGATGCAGGACTCTTTGGGGTAAGGTGGGGGTACAAGGGTGGAAAGAGGTTCTGCACAGAGCAATTCGGGGGTGGGCTTCGTGGGCGCTCTGGGTAGGTGCGGGACAACTTGGGGCAATGTTGGGAACCGAGTTTGGAAACGGGGAGAAGGGAGGAGGGGCAGATAGGACAGGGAATATGGGTAACGACGGGGACCATGGTAAAACGGCTTAAAGATGGGATAAGGATCAACACCCTTCACACCCAGGTGGTAGAGGGTACCCGTAGAAATCAATTCAAGTTGGTTTACGGGTGGGAATAATGTAAAAAAAAAAAAAAATATATGTAAGTGTTGAAAAATTAAGTTGCTAAGTCCATTTAAGGTCTTATTTTGGATTAAATGTTATACTTGGTTTTATAAAAATTCAAATGTATTCCATTACATTATTTGAATTGATTCTATATTTTAGTATGTATTAAACATTTTTTGTATGATACAAATTATCACGTAAATTTTTCACATATTATTAAATTAAATTTAAGAAAAAAACCTAAGAATTATAAATTAACGGAATAAAACTAAAAATTTGTTGTAAAATCAATAAGAGTTTCAAAACTCTATGCTCAGGAACAATAGAAAGGCATTTATAACAACGATAGACATTTTTAAACGATAAAGTCAAGACATATAATGTTGATCAATTACATAATCAGTGTATTAAGCGTGTGAAAACCAATGGAACATTTTGGAAGTCTATTCGTTGTTTTTTATTTTCTTTGTAAGGGTGCTCTTGAGTCATTTTACGAGTAGTATTGAACTAAGCATGCTCAGATAAAAGTGTTTAACTCGCTGCAGCATCACACACTCTTTGTCTGAGAGAGACACAGTATAGTTAGGCCAGGCGAACTGCTTTAGTAGACTGAAAAAGCATGCCTCGCACGACCCGAGCTAGTGGCAAGAAAGCAGTTTCATTCAGTGTGATCTTCATCGGCTCTGGTCGTGTAAGGCACGCTTTTATGCTTCTCCCAAAACGGACCATAGCTGTGACGATCCCACTGGACAAGACTGTTTGTTATTATTAGCTGTAAGCGTACATTGTTAAGGATGGACTTCGATGCCCTGACCACAAGCTTAATGCACATATAATTTAAGTAATTATTGACTAAATATAAAAGAAGATGATAATAGTATTGTGAATATTGATTATGGAGGAAATAATACTTATAAATAGAATGACAATATCCATGATCATAGATAAAATATTTAAAATGATTGGTATGGAAGCTGTAAAAAGAATCATTTAAAACGAAAAAAAATTATTTGGATCTTGTCAAAATAGGTTTTACATGTATCAGGAAGAAACGTAAGAAGTTTCTAGAATTAGCGCTACGACAACCATTTCTGCTGACACATTCAAATACCTACACGCATAATACTGCGCTTGCAAGTATTAAAGCTTCTCTCAACTTTCTTTATACTAAGAATAACCTTGTGCTATGGCGCTTGATGGGGTAACAGACTACCCTTACTAGCGCTATCTACCGATCATAGAGGAGTTTTATGGCCCAGTGCTCTGTAGTAGATGACTAGGTCATAACAGATTTTTGTCTCAACGGTAGGATACCTGGAGGTCATCCTCTAGAAGATACCTGAAGACTATCTTGTGCGAGAGAACAGTGTTCTCGGCGTGAAAGACTTAAAATGATCTTAGAGAATCAAACATGATAATTATAATACTGAAACGCCAAAAATAAACAAAAGGTCGGTTGTTCTGAGAATGATTTTGACGATCAATTAAATTCCAATAGTACTAAGAGCATTAATTCATTTAGCCGTGATGCTCATAACGATCAAAACACATTAATTGTGCCATGGAAAAAATATAATAATAACAAACATAAAATGATTTAACTAATCTTATCCCATAGTTTAACAATAAAAATTTACCGAACTCTATACATATGTTTACCAATCTCTCGCAAAGTATGTCGATCCTTAGGAAAAGGATCTCTTTATTTAAACGCTCAAGACAAACATTTCTGGGGTTATCGAAATAAAATTAATAATAATGATAAAATAAAAAAGTTCTCTGAATTCAGGGGGTTGCCGCGCGGGGCGTGCAGGGGGAGAAGCCCCACTAGTATAGACACACACATATCTATATTAGGGTGTCCGTTATTTACCGATTTTGACTTTTTGATCATATACCTCCTGGAATCTCTTCGCTGTATCCTAAAATGATAATCCATACCCTGAAAACCCAAAAATTTTAGATTTAACACGTGCCCCTAGACCCAATTTGATTTCCCATTTAAATGGCATAGGATTTTCAAACATCAACCTTGTTTGATTTTTTTGACCACATTAAGTATTTTTTCTGGATTTTTAAATCACACCATTGAATTACATGTCACTTGGACTTGATTTATTGATTTTTTCCAGCTCAATATGAGCATGTTCTAAAAGTTCGATTTTGGCCTTCGAAGCCTTCGAAGAACAATAAATCCAAAATATGAAATATTTTCAACTTGCTTATTTTGAGCTGGAAAAAATCAATTAATAAAGTCCAATTGACATGTAATTCAATGGTGACTTAAAAATCCGAAAAAAATACTTAAAGTGGTCCAAAAAATCAAACAAGGTTGAAGTTTTAAAATCCAATGCTATTTAAATGGGAAATCAAATTGCGTCTAGGGGCACGTGTTAAATCTAAACTTTTTGGGTTTTCAGGGTATGGATTATCATTTTAGGATACAGCGAAGAGATTCCAGGGGGTATATGATCAAAAAGTCAAAATCGGTAAACAACGGACACCCTAATATATATATATATACATTTTGTAACTATAACCTATGCTGACCCGGTATGGCAATAAAGAGCACACGTGAATAAGGTAAATGGTCTTATTAGAGTATGTTTTAGTTGAGTAAATTTTTTTTAAACTAAGATTAAAGTAAGTAAGTATGTACAGCCTTGATTAGAATGCTCGGCTGTACTTGTCTGACATGTTCGTGAGTGCTACCACTGGAAATAGTTCCGCTTGTCTATAGCAACATGCTTGATGCAATTGATGCCATGTGCATACTTGGAACTCAATCAACTTTTGGCTGGTCCTTAAGGGGTACTAGGTTAGCGCTTAGTAGAAAGGGGAGGGTGCTGTATCAGTGGGCACGACCTCACACGTATAAGACGATATAAAGAGGTTATCAAGTACATCAAAGATGCTTTTTCGGTGTGATGATTACG
>JAPYYV010011969.1:0-10831 GCA_030522625.1 Copidosoma aretas | reverse complement strand
CAAATGAATAAGTGGTTGCATTAAAACAACGCTTTAATCATTAATTGATTATTGATCGTGAGACTGCAATTTCGGCTTTAATATACCCTTAATTGTATTGTTGCTTAAAAATTTTCAGAATTATTTTTATTGGCATTCGCTAAGAGCAGCAACAAATATTTCTAAATTTATTTTTTACCAATAAAATTATTATATTCAAGAAATTTTTATCAACACTAATTCACATGTAAAAAAATCTAGAACACTAAAATGATAAAAAAAAAAAAAAAAAAAAATCATATCTGAGAATCGATTGCGCGAGGAAAAAATATAGCATGTGAGTCTATCCACTCAGCTATCGTCAGAAAGTTTTTTTGTAAATTTGCAGTACTTACATGAACTGTTCTCACGGGGATACCCGATCGGAAATCCTAATTAGTTAACTAGGCTGCCTAGTTGGCAAGGTAGGGCCTAGCTAGGATGCCACGGTAGGGCCTAGGTAGGCGTGAAACGGGGCGTGTGGTTCAGTTTTTCTACAGATAACTGAACAAGATAAAACAAAAAATATTCAAAATTTTTTGCATTATTTTTGCAAAGCAGCTTAACCAAACCAAATCGAACCGATTGGACTGAAGAATTTGTGTACACGTTATTTCTTACATTCCAACAATCTTGATAATACGTCAAAATACAGAATTCTTATTTTAAATATCATAAGGAACAATTTACTCAATTTAATCTGGAAGAGAATCAAATAGTTTTATTAAAATGCATTAATTACAGCTAATTTAATTAATTAATTAATTACAATTTAGTTTTGACAGCAAAAGTTCACTCTATTGATGAAACTCTTTGGATACAGATAGTTGAGAATTAATCCAAATTAACTAGTATTTATATTTCATGCCAGCGGCAGCGGACGGGAATATTCACTTCCCAGCCACTGAGGTATGGAAAATCGCAAACTGACCACGGCTGGAAGTGAAAAAGCCTCAGATCGTCCGTTTATCGTCCTCGGCTTCGCCTGGAATAACAATAAGTACTCGGACGATCTGAGACTTTATTTTTCCGGCCTTGGGTCGGAATATACTAATTACTATTCTTATGAAATTATTATTAATCTCTGTCTAGGTAATGCAGAGAAGTATGCGCATGAGAATAAAAGTTACAGTTACTTCCAAGAAACTAGTTAAATTATCATTGTAATGAGGACTATATTATGGAAGTAAAAAATATCTAAAAAATTGGCGCTCAATATTTGAACACGTAACAAAACAAAAGAACGAAGTCATTGAACAAAGTCATTAAGGCTACTTGCAAACAGATATAGATATGTAAAAATATATCTACAGTACTTCAATTTACTCAAACATTGGTCTTAAAATTAAAAATAAATGAATGATTCTACGTAAAAACAGCGTATTTTTTTAGTACAAATCTTATATCTCAGTTACTGCCTAAATAAAATGCATCAATCGTCACTGCAATAAAGACTGAACTAATTATTGGGCATTTTGATCACGCTCAGTGCATACTGTACATGCTCCATCCTCTTTCATTTCTGTTTCTGAATAAATATGACCACCGGGACATTTGAACCACTGAATTATTTTGAATGTAGCCTCTTTAACAATAACTTTTTTATCAAATAAGTATTTAGGAGCATTCAGCCGCTCAACGATCAGTAAATCAGCTTCATCAGTGAATTTTCCATAAGTACGTAAAATATCCAACATAGTACTTCTCTCGTTTCCATTAGATCCATTTGATGTGTTGTAAAATGGATGTTTGCTAACTTCAACCTATGAAATGAAAAAAAAAAAAAAAAAAGATTTTATTCAATAGTGTACAATCTACAAACAACTTGTAACGGCTATTTATCAAATCAATCGAAAGAAAAATTTCAACTCACAAGTAAGCGTAGACGCCTTAGTTCAGATTGAATATCCAAAAGCCGTTGAGTAGAAATTTGTAATGTTGTTGGAAGCAATTTCACCAATTCAGATACCGTATTTCTAATGCTTTTATAATAATCAGTCATCATGATTGTCGCTTTTAATGTATTCGAAATTTGACAAAGGATTTCGGATACAATTCTCAAAACATCCACTTCAAAGAAACTTAGATTTTTTTTCTTATCTTTTTCCAACACAAGCAAGTAATCCAGTAAATCTTTGAAATCTAAAAATTCACAGAGAAAATAAAATGTTGAAGTCAGTAATTTTTTCATAAGGAAAATATTGAATAAACGTCAAATAATTTTGAATACTTTTAAAATCAGCATTAGATTTCATCGTCATAATAGAGCTAAAGTATTTTTTCTGATTAGCTCTGACGTTTGGCTCATCATCATTGTAAAACATGATTCTTTTGATAGCATTTAAATCTTGCAAATCTCGTTTGATGTAATTAATCATCCTATTACAGTTCATGATAGGATGTTCGCACTGAGGACAACGTTTCAATTGAATTTTTGTATCAGCAGCAGATTCCTCGATGTGGGTCAACAGGCTCACGCTTTCAATGCAGTGCCCGCAATCGGGCAATAAAACGTATCTGCAAAACAAGAATTTCACCATTAATCCAACGTTACAACGAAATCGCTAAAGTTATCAGTTTTAACAAACTATTTACCTAGTGTTCATATCGTCGACGTGATCAGGATACTGCTCTTTCAACTGGTTGTAATCGCAAACTCGGCAAATGGCAGGACATGGGTCACCACAAAAACCTACACACGGGTGGTTGCACTGCAAGATCTTCTTACAGGGCTTATAGCACGGCTCCATCTCGCAAAAGTCGCTGCAACGTTTTGGACAACGTTTGTGCTCGCAACCCAAGCCACATGGTTCCTGCGAAAATTCGTATTATTTTCATAGCCAATAATAATCATCTAAGAATATAAAAATAATGTATCCTCACCAGACAGGGAAAACAAGGTTCTCCACACCTATTGTTGCATTTACTATGGCGACATTTAAGCTGACACGGCTTCAAACACGGATGACACTGTTTGTCGCAGGGAATTTCACACCTGAAAGTAAATTTTTAGTAACTGAAACCATCAGCCAATGGATATCAAGATTTTATTACTTGTGTCCGCAGGGTAGTACAGTACTGCATGGCACCTCGCAGAGCTTGTGGATACTTCCGTTCTTGCAACTTCCGCAATTTCCCGGACAGTCATGCCCGCAACTTAGTACGGCTTTGCAAGGTTCTTCGCAAAACTGCAAAGCCTCATGTGAAGAAGGTCCTAGTACAGAAATCATGTAATTTTATTACATCTCAGAAATTTTACCTCTTGCTACGGGTGTATAGAACAAATATAAATTAATATTATAATCAATATTTACCAATATCTTGCACGTAACAGGGCACGGAAAAAATGTGGCCGCAAAGTCCTGGTCTGCTCAATTGTACCATGAATTCGCATTGACTTGTGCACGGATCTCGACACCTCTCGATGCAAAGATGTCCGCACGGCAATCTTTTCTGACATCTTTTCTCGCAGTTTGCGAATTTTACCTCTCCGTGGCATACCACTTCTTGTTCAAAATGACCACAAGGGCTTACCTTCAATACCTGCAAGTTATAATTAAAAATGAAACGCTTAAACACCGACAAGAGCTTTTCAACGTGATTCATATTGCAAATCATCCATCCTAGTCCTTACCTTAACTTGACACTGGTAAGACGTACAATCGTCGCCACATGTTAACAAGCACTTATGGCCACACTTCAATGTACGGTTACAGGTCGCTTCACACTTTATTTTATCTATGTCTTCAGAGCATTGGACATTGGAAAATATGTGCCCACAGATCCGTGGCTTGTTGACGATGATGGTGCAAAAACCACATTCTTCGTGACATAGCTTTTCACATCGATGTCCGTTAATACAGTCTTTGTACAGTCGAACGCAATCTTTCATACATTTGTACTGGAAAGTTGATAAAATTTCGATTTCACGATTCACATCTAATAATTTTGATGAAACGAAAATTAATGAATGCAATGTTTACCTCCATGTGATTCGGGTCAGATTTAGCATGGCATCTCCCTGCACAGGCATGCCCACAGGCCAGTCGAATGTCGCAATTGTGTGAACACTCGTAGTTTTCAATAGGCAGATAGCAAGGCTTTTTAACGGTGTGACTGCATTCCGGGAAAAAGGTGTCGATCTATGAAACAAGACAAAAATGGTGCAAAATAATCTTGCTAAAATCTATTAAAAAAACTCATACCTCGATGGAACACGGGAAAGAATCAGGATCATCGGAACACAGCATCTCAACGGTATGTCCGCATTTCAGAGTGCGCTCCACCTTGAGTTGACACGGTTGACAGTAGTGTACACAAGTCATGGGGCACGGGTGTTGGCATCCCAGTGACTTGTTACACTTTTGAGCACACGGGACATTTTTGTGATCTCGGTTGGTCGTGTGGCAAATTTGGGTACAAAGGTGGCTGCACGGAAGCGAACGGTTGCACACGATTGAACAACCATCTGTGAACTTTATTATGTCGCTCGCTGTTCTGGCCTGCACAAATGAAAACGAAGTGTGATAACGATATTTAAAATCAGAGTTTTGCATGAAAAATTCTCCTACCTGAAATATCTGGTTTGGGTGATTCTGGCACCTGAGTTTCAGGCTACTTCCGAAAGCTTTATTTTCTTCCAACATTTGTTTCGTCTTTGACAAAATGGGACAGCTCTTGTTGAGGTTCTGAACATTGCCTATGATGATCAAGCCTTCGCGAGCACGCGAAATAGCTGCGGGTAATGCCTTTGTTCCTTTCAGATACTCAACATTGCAGTCATTGTTGTTCACTAGGGACAGAAGAACGATCTTATTTTCTCGGCCTAGATAGTCGAAAACTGTGCTGACTTGCACTTTCTTGAGAGTTTCATTGTTTAGTGTCTCCTAAAAAAGTCATTTTTTTTTCTTGCAATGTACTATTATATTGAAAAATTTTATGCATGGTTAAAAGAAACTTACTGCTAAAAAGGCATTAGCTTGACGACAACAGGTGGATAAAATAGTAATTTCGGATGCTTTGTAAGCCACTCGTACTAAATACAGAGCTAGTGCAATTAAAAATTCAATCTCGTGTTTGTTTATCCCATCTTTGGTCTGAGGGTAGTTGTGGTTTATAAAATAAAGATTGCTCTCCAATCCTCTTAAGTTAAGATAATCGTGCACTGATGTATGATTATGGAATACTTTGTCAGTGTATAAAGACATTAGTTTTGAGATTTCTGGTTTCATGCGATGCTGATACTTTAAGGACATGCAGTTTTCTTTGATGTTAACCATTCGCTCAAGTAATGTAGATATACGTCTAGGTTCAATTTTATCTCCCATCATAATTAAATGTTGACACTCCTTCGTCATAGAACAAACAATGTTAGTCTCCCAAATTTGTTCTGCTTCGTCCACGAGTACTGAGAAATTAAAAAAAAAAGCATACAATATACAATATAAGAAAAATTATATTTATTCTTACCAATAGGGCATTTCAAAGGCAATCTCATCATTGCAGCGCAATCGGAAGTCATTCCGATAATTTTTCGTTCTTTGAGTACTTCCAGATTAGCTGATCGTTTTAAAACTCCAAGCTGGTGCTTTTCTTGATGATATTTCTTTTCTAGATCAAACAAACTTCTGATCAAAGTTTCATGACAAGACTTTATTGATTCCCAGTAGTCTTTTTTAGTTGTATGGTCAGCCGGTAAACGCGGATCATTGAGTATTATGTTATTCAATATTTTTTGCTGCAAAATTTGAAAAAAAAAATTGTTATCAGACTAGCTACTGGTGATGAATATTCTGGTTTGCAAGTTTATTTGTTAATTTCATGCAGGAAATAAAGAATATATACTCTACATTAATAATTTTTACCTGAAATAGAGAGCAATTGTGATTTAAAACTTCCAGATCTTTTAAATTCACAGGGTCAACGAACAAATCAAGATCTGCTTCTCCACTTTTGATATAATCAATTGGCAAATCATCGTCTGTTAATTTACATTTATCCTTCTCAAAATTTTTCAATGCATTCACAGAAGAGTGGCTATTCTCTTCAGCAGAGTTAGAATTCAAATCATTAAACAAGGAGTTGAAACACTTATCAGTGAGCCACTTGACAAATTCTTGACTGGATTTAAATTTATTCAAAGAAAGGTCTCTGATACAAGTTTTAAATACTACATCATTAGACGCAGTAAAAAATTTTGCATAAAGATTCAGTTTTTGTATGCATCTTAAAATCTCTTCAATCTCTTTTTTTTTCTTGTACAATGATGCACAACAACTGTTTTCTTTAACACTCATTTGTTCACGTTTTACCATTAAAGAGTATGGTTTTAAGCTTTTATCTTCTGTTTGACTTCCAACACGTATCACGGACGAAGTTTGTGGGAGAATACTTTTTAGAATCTCATCCAAAGCTGTATCTGTGGCACAAATAATTAAAATTGGGCCGTGTTTGCTCCAACTTTTTTCGTTGTCCAACAGAGTATGAATGATCTTTGATGCTAAATACGTTTTTCCAGTGCCTGGTGGTCCCTCGATAACTGCAAATTCACGAGTCATTGCATGCTTTAGTGCACTTAATTGTGACTCGTCCAACGTTTCGTCTTTGGTGATTTGTTGTAATTTATCAAGTCCTTCGGGTAAAATGTAGTTGTTTGAAAATTTTAAAAGTGCTGCATTTTGCAAGTAAAGAGGTAATGCTGAGCAGAGACTATTCTGAATAATATACTGGGCCATTGGAAAGTTCGAATTATTCATTCTTTTCAAGACATTGAGTATTCCAGAGTACGAATCAAAGTGGTTATTTGTTTCCAACAAAACATATTTGAGACCATACCCATCTGACTTTAGATCTGTCCTGGGTATAGGTTCAACAAAGATATATCCATTTTTCAAGTACCTTGGATCGCAATTAATAACTGTAGTTGAATATATTGTTTTAAAATTATCTTTTGATAGAATGACTAATTTTCCCAGCATGGATGGTTTTAAATATTGCCGACTTTCGGAATCCTCAAAAAACAGTTTTATACCAAAACTGTCATCGTTAACTTCAAAACCTTCTATTCTTACATTTTTGTGAATGCGTATGGCAGACTGATGATTGTAGTGCTTGGAGTTAAGGTGTTTATCAACAGCTTCGCTCATACGCTTGAAAAAAGTCTCTCGAATCGACAAGTATTGTGAATTCAAGTAATTTTCTATCGAATCGTAAGCGCCACGAGAGTCCCAATATTTTGCTACCTTGCTTAACAAATCTTGTGCTACTGGTGTGATGCTCAGTGATCTAAAATTACTATTTTTCGACGACATTTTCGTTCACCTCACAAGGCTGATCTCTTCATAGGTAAATTAGATTAGAGTGTTGCCTACAAAACAACAGTAATATAAAATTCTGCTTTCATATGACAATAAAAATGTTGATTATTTAAGATTGGAAAGATATACTTAATATGTGTATAGAAGAGTCAGAAAAGAATTGTAAAAGTAGAAAAAAATGATCAATGAATGTTTCTTACAAATCATTGCAAAAAAAATCTTACAATTGACCTTATAAATAAATTGTAAACCAAGTCTTGAAAAGCTTAACAATGTGTATCAGTTTGTGAGAATGAGTTTAGAAAAGTTGAAAACTCTTGTGCAGCCAAAATGAACAACTAAGTAGCAGCAAATGTATAAAACTGCGCGCATACTCCAAGTTAATAGCTGGTGTAAATGATATAATATGATTCCATAAGTAATGTGTCTAACACGCACTGTTGGAACCTTAACTATTATTTTATTAATGTAAGTTATGACAGGCTGTCTCTAGGGCCTCTTGTGAAGTGTTTTGATTATGCCACGTTATACTATTTAATTTGTTGAATAAATTATTTACTCTTTTGTGGCAAGGGTCCAGTCCTACACCGTACAACTCTATACAAGCACTATACACTGTCATTTAATTTTGTTTTTGTATCGTGTGAATAGGCAGTAAGCCCGTGAAATAACATAAATAAATAAATAAATAAATAAATAAAAATATTGCTAGAGGATATTGAATAAAACATATGTACACTTTCAGTACTCACATACAAAAATAATTGATGCCGTTTATACATACAAGTACACCTTGCAAAAGAGAACATACAGAAAAATTGTTACCAAACAAACCCAACTGTGCGACCCAAAATAAATATATGTCTATGATATACATGAGAAGATCAGGGTTGCTATTACAATGTGTAAAATAGCGGATTAAAGTATTGTACAATATTTTGGTAAAGTGTTTGAGGTGAATATTTAGGTACTGCTGGACACAACTATAATTATTCAACTTATAAAGATACATTCAATAATTGAAACAAATATTAGACAAACTAAGTTCATGATGAAATTTTTAAACTAAATAACATGAAAAAATTTGTTTTATTTTCTGTTCCTGCAATACTGCTATGAAGTTTTGACAGAAATTTTTATCAGTTATACCCAAACTCCTAAAATGGAGGGAATCAAGATATATGTCTTGTACAAAATAAAAAATGATAGTCTCATTATAAGTACACAGATCTTTAGCGACTTCACTCTCCACCTCCTTGAGGCGCAGAGGGGGTTGGAGGTGAGGCACAAATTTCTCTTTCTAATTTTTCTATGCAATTTGATCTATCCCTTTCATAATCATCCACACGCCCCCTCGAAGTAATTGGAAAAGTTAGTTACAAATTTACCCAAAAGACATTCTCAGTGTAAACTCTGAGTCTCAACTTAACGCATACTTAAGTACGCGGAAAGAAATTTGGGACAGAGGGACCACTACATTTTGGCTTAGCCTCAGAGCTCAATAATATTTGAGTTGCGTTGGATCCAAGTTGGGAGTCTTGCAACGCCAGCCTTGGGAGTGCCCGACTCCCGCAAAAAGTTCGAGCGACTGTAAAACTTTAGAATTTGGAGTCTTAAAGCCTTGACCGTTCGAGCAATTGCTAAATGTCTTTCAGAGTCTCTCCCGTTCGAACGACTGGGGCTGTAAGTTAAGTACTTGGGACTACCACTTCCACAGTACAGTGGCTCATGTGGCTTATTGGGGGCTGGGCATTCCCGAACCTGCAGTGTTTTGCGAGACCCCCAACTAACCGAGTTGCTACACTTTCAAAATATTTGACGTTTCGCAGTTTTAAATTTCTTTCCGTGTATAGTAAGTAAGTACCCTATTTGGTACTAGATACTCACTCAATATCTGTGTGACACTGTGACAACTACATTATAGAGCACTTTACGTAAACTTTATTTTCACGCTTTCTGCGTGTGCTCTTAAAATGGACCCAAATGACAGACTCAATCAACAACACAATCAATCATTTTTTTTTTTCCAATGTCACAATAAGAATTTACTTACTACTTCACGTGGGCAAGTTCATAACCATTGTTGTGTAAACGATGACAAATTCGAAGTACCCTATACTTGTTCTACAATCCGACGTTGGCGATATTTCTCTGACAAGAGTAAAATTTCTAAAAATTATACTATATAGTACTTATACGTACGAGGGTGAGTCATACAGTGCGCATAGTCATTATATAGGTTTATTCGGAATTGAAAATAAGGGATACGTTCGATTATATCAGCGTTCGTTCGTTCGGTTCGTTCATTCCGTTTGTTCCATTCGTCTCATTTAATCCCAAATATGATTATTATTATTAATACTATTTTTATTATGTATTTAAGTACTCTTTTAACTCATTTACGTACTGTGCAACTTTTCTTTCTTCGATATTTGTATCTGGACAGACCAGTTTTCATCTTAAAAGCATCTTATGGCGTCTTCAAGAAAAAATTTTGTTGCCAGATTCTACACATGTCGAAGCTCTCTGAACCAGTACTACTCCTGGACAAGAAAATCATTGTCTTCAAGATACAAATTGGTTTGTCAGGAACCGTACTGTGTAACCTTTTTTTCTTCAATATTTGTATCTGGGCGAACTAATTTTCATCTTAAAAGCATCTTATGGTCTCTTGAAGTCAAGAATTTTCTTGCCCAGATATACATGGCGTACATAAAAAAAAGTTACACAGTACGGCCCCACACTGTAAAAAATATCCTTGTAACTTTACTAAGACATTAGCTTAGCACCGATTTCCATGTTGAGCGATGTGAAATGACCTTTGCGTTAGTAAATTTACAAAATTTTCGTTTAGTTACAATAGATACTAGACTACTTGTAGATTGACCTCTTTGAGAGAGGATAATTATCCGACCCATTGTGACCGAGGTATTTTTACGCAGACGCTAGTAAGAAGATTTACTATAGGATTTGCAAGATTACTATATCTGATACAAAAATTGGTAATGTCACTACCGTCCAGATCAGATGAATAAAATACGCGTTGAATCGAGTACTTTGAGCTATAGATTATACGACGTATGCACCTGTCCCAATTTTTACTGGTTTTACAAGTGAAAATAAATGTTTATGTAAGTATTTATATCTGATCTTGTTGTCACGAAAAAGAAAATACCAGTCATAAAAGAAAAAAGTGGTTATGGTCAATATGTAACTATACGTGGTTCGTTTTAACTTGCATATACACTTATTTAACCCATTAAGGAGGCTCCCTCGTGCAGAGATGCCAACCTAAATTGAGATGGATAAAAGTCAGTATAGGGATACCAACTTATAGACTGATAATAGTTATAGTCAGTAATATTGAACCTATTTGACTAAAAATACTTGTATACCACATTTATTAATCCTGGTGAAAAATATTTAAATATTTGTTTTTATTTTATTAAACGGTGTGAGAATAACAGACGTCAATAAAAATTATGACTTGTATGCTT
>JAPYYV010011968.1:0-10526 GCA_030522625.1 Copidosoma aretas | reverse complement strand
AACTCCTGGGCGTGGTAGCAGCCGTACCGCGCGGGGTGCAGACTGCTGTACTGCTCAAGGACCGTCTTTAGCAGACCCACGAGGACCTGCAGTCGTTCCCCAAGAGGATGGATGGGCTGGTGAGCTTGAGAGACCATAGTATGTACTTCATGCGGGCGTACGTTCCGCGCGCACCCACGGACGCGTTCAACTTTAACAACAGCTCGATGTCCAAGGTGGCGAGCAGCATCCTATCGATAAAGCCGCCATTCAGCAGAACCCCTGTAATTACCACGTGGTCCCTATGTTTTAGAATGGCTATGTTTTGCTCGACGAACATCATGTGTATTTTTTAAGACAGTCTAATAATTGTCTTTGTTCAGTCGTAAAAAAGTCTGATAGTTGTTTTGAATTCATAAAAGTATTTACATATATTAAAACTTTGTCTCAAACTAGTCAAATTTTCTCATGTTCGCCGTAGATTCTTCTTATGTAAAAATTATAATTCGTTCCGAGATTTTCTTAGTTTTGTCGTCAAAAAGTATGATTGTCGACTTTATTTTGTAACATACAGGTTTCTCTTTTAAATAAATTTTCAAGCAAGTCAAAATTTGACTCATGATTTACAAGCCCGATTCGGCAAATCATTATCTGAGTTTACCGAAAAAATGACAAGGATATGAAATTCTGAACACGCAAGGGGATTTTCCTACAACGAGCATTTTAGCAACCCTGGTACACCCTCGGTAGGAAAAACAGCGTTCGCCACTCATGTGCATCCGACCAAGGGGGTCCTAACGGTCCCTCAGGCATTGCTTTGCAAGCGCCCTTGGGCCTAGAGACCGTCCTGTAAACATGCACAATTGTGACGAAAACTACTGTTCTTCACAAGCTCGAATCAGCAGAACATTATCCAAGTTTACCGCACGGTGAACTTTGATACAATATTTCTGGTCAGCAACACCACTGTAAGTCTTGCGCAAAGTAATGACAAGGATAAGAAATCATAAGCACGTAAGTGGATTTCTTCCCAAGCTCGAAACGGCAGAACATCATCTAAGTTTACCGCACGGTAAACTATGATAAAATATTTCTGGTCAGCAACACCACTGTAGGTCTTGTGCAAAAAAATGACAAGGATAATAAATTAAACACGTAAGTGGATTTCCTCCCAAGCTTGAATTGGCAGAACATTATCCAAGTTTACTGCACGGTAACCTATGACATAATGATTCTGTCAAGCAACTATTCTGAAAGTCTTGTGCAAAAAAATGACGAAATACTTAATTACCACGCAAGCATATTTCTTCAAAAGCTTAAATCGGCAGAACATTGTCCAAGTTTACCGCACAGTAAACTATGATAAAATATTTCTGGTCAGCAACACCACTGTAAGGCTTGAGCAAAATAATGTCAAGGATAAGAAATAATAAACACGTAAGCGAATTTCTATCCAAGCTCGAGTCGGCAGAACGTTATTCAAGTTTACCGCACGGTAAACATTGATAAAATACTTCTTAAGAGCATTACCACTAAGAGTCTTGCTCAAAATAATGACAAGAATATGAAATCATGAACACGCAGGTAAATTTTCCTACAACGAGCACTTTTGCAACCCTGGTACACCCTCGGCAGGAAAAACAGCGTTCGCCACTCATGTCCATCCGACCAGGGGGTCCTAACAGTCCCATGCGCATTGCTTTGCAAGCGCCCTTGGGCCTAGAGACCGCCCTGGAAAGATGCACAATTGTGACAAAAACTACTATTCTTCACAAGCTTAAATCGTCAGAACATTATCCAAGTTTACCGCACGGAAAGCTATGATAAAATATTTCAGGTCAGCAACACCACTGTAAGTCTTGCGCAAAGTAATGACAAGGATAAGAAATCATAAACACATAAGTGGATTTCTTCCCGAGCTTGAATCGGCAGAAAATTATCCATGTTTGTCCCACGGTGAACTTTGATGAAACAATTTTTGTTAGCAACACCGCTGTGTCTTGGAAAAAAAGCGTCAACTATGAAAAATCACATGCACGCAAGTAAAATTATTTACAAGCTCAATTCAGCAGACCATCACAAAAGTTTACCACGCGGTAATCTACGATGAAACATCTCTGATGAGCAACACCACTGTAAGTCTTGTGCAAAATAATAGAAATAATAAGAAATTAAGCACGCAGGTGTATTTCTTTACAAGCTCGATTCGGCAGACCGTCATCTAAGTTTACTGCACGGTAAACTATGATACAATGATTCTGTCGAGCAACTATTCTAAAAAGTCTTGTACCAAAAATGACGAAATACTTAATTACCACGCAAGCATATTTCTTCACAAGCTCAAATCGGCAGATAATTGTCTAAGTTTACCGCACGGTAAACTATGATAAACTATTTCTGGTCAGCAACACCACTGTAAGTCTTGCGCAAAGTAATGACAAGGATAAGAAATCATAAACACGTAAGTGGATTTCTCCCCAAGCTTGAATCGGCAAAACATTATCCAAGGTTACGGCACGGTGAACTTTAATGAAACAATTTTTGTTAGCAACACCGCTGTGTCTTATAAATAAAACGTCAACTATAAAAAATCACATGCACGCAAGTAAAATTATCTACAAGCTCGATTCAGCAGACCATCACAAAAGTTTACCACGCGGTAATCTACGATGAAATATCTCCGATGAGCAACACCACTGTAAGTCTTGTGCAAAATAATAGAAATGATAAGAAATTAAGCACGCAGGTGTATTTCTTTACAAGCTCGATTCGGCAGACCGTCATCTAATTTACTGCACGGTAAACTATGATACAATGATTCTGTCGAGCAATTATTCTAAAAAGTCTTGTGCAAAAAATGACGAAATACTTAATTACCACGCAAGCATATTTCTTCACAAGCTCAAATCGGCAGAACATTGTCTAAGTTTACCGCACGGTAAACTATGATAAACTATTTCTGGTCAGCAACACCACTGTAGGTCTTGTGCAAAATAATGATAAGGATAATAAATTAAACACGTAAGGGGATTTCCTCCCAAGCTTGAATTGGCAAAACATTATCCAAGTTTACGGCACGGTAACCTATGACATAATGATTCTGTCAAGCAACTATTCTGAAAGTCTTGTGCAAAAAAATGAAGAAATACTTAATTACCACGCAAGCATATTTCTTTAAAAGCTTAAATCGGCAGAACATTGTCCAAGTTTACCGCACAGTAAACTATGATAAAATATTTCCGGTCAGCAACACCACTGTAAGGCTTGAGCAAAATAATGTCAAGGATAAGAAATCATGAGCACGTAAGTGAATTTCTATCCAAGCTCGAATCGGCAGAACATTATTCAAGTTTACCGCACGGTAAACTTTGATAAAATACTTCTTGTGAGCATTACCACTAAGAGACTTGCTCAAAATAATGACAGGAATATGAAATCATGAACAGGCAAGTAAATTTTCCTACAACGAGCACTTTTGCAACCCTGGTACACCCTCGGCAGGAAAAACAGCGTTCGCCACTCATGTGCATCCGACCAGGGGGTCCTCACAGTCCCATGCGCAATGCTTTGCAAGCGCCCTTGGGCCTAGGGACCGCCCTGAAAAGATGCACAATTGTGACGAAAACTACTATTCTTCACAAGCTTAAATCGTCAGAACATTATCCAAGTTTACCGCACGGTAAACTATGATAAAATATTTCAGGTCAGCAACACCACTGTAAGTCTTGCGCAAAGTGATGACAAGGATAAGAAATCATAAACACGTAAGTTGATTTCTTCCCAAGCATGAATTGGCAGAACATTATTCAAGTTTGTCCCACGGTGAATTTTGATGAAACAATTTTTGTTAGCAACACCGCTGTGTTTTGGAAAATAAACGTCAACTCTGAAAAATCACATGCACGAAAGTAAAATTATTTACAAGCTCGATTCAGCAGACCATTACAAAAGATTACCACGCGGTAAGCTAGGATGAAGTATCTCTGATGAGCAACACCACTGTAAGTCTTGCGCAAAACAATGTCAAGGATAAAAAATCATAAACACGTAAGTGGATTTCTCCCCAAGCTCGAATCGGCAGAACATTATCCAAGGTTACCGCACGGTGAACTGTGATGGAACAATTTTTGTTAGCAACACCGCTGTGTCTTGGAAAAAAACCGCAACTATAAAAAATCACATGCAAGCAAGTAAAATTATTTACAAGCTCAATTCAGCAGACCATCACAAAAGTTTACCACGCGGTAATCTACAATGAAATATCTCCGATGCGCAACACCACTGTAAGTCTAGTGCAAAATAATAATAATGATAAGAAATTAAGCATGCAGGTGTATTTCTTTACAAGCTCGATTCGGCAGGCCATCATCTAAGTTTACTGCACGGTAAACTATGATACAATGATCATGTCGAGCAACTATTCTAAAAAGTCTTGTGCAAAAAATGACGAAATACTTAATTACCACGCAAGCATATTTCTTAACAAGCTCAAATCGGCAGAACATTGTCCAAGTTTACCGCACGGTAAACTATGATAAAATATTTCTGGTCAGCAACACCACTGTAAGTCTTGCGCAAAATAATGTCAAGGATAAGAAATCATAAACACGTAAGTGTATTTCTTTTCAAGCTTGAATCGACAGAACATTATCCAAGTTTACCGCACGGTGAACTTTGATGAAATACTTCATGTGAGCATTACCACTAAGAGTCTTGCTCGAAATAATGACGAGGATAACTAATCATGAATAAGCAAGTGAATTTTCCTACCACGAGCACTTTTGCAACCCTGGTGCACACTCGGCAGGAAAAACAGCGTTCGGCACTCATGTGCATCCGACCAAAGGGGTCCTAACGGTCCCATGGGCATTGCTTTGCAAGTGCCCTTGGGCCTAGGGACCGCCCTGGAAAGATGCACAATTGTGACAAAAACTACTATTCTTCACAAGCATAAATCGTCAGAACATTATCCAAGTTTACCGCACGGTAAACTATAATAAAATATTTTAGGTCAGCAACACCACTGTAAGTCTTGCGCAAAGTAATGACAAGGATAAGAAATCATAAACACGTAAGTGGATTTCTTCCCAAGCTTGAATCGGCAGAACATTATCCAAGTTTACCGCATGGTGAACTTTGATGAAACAATTTTTGTTAGCAACACCGCTGTGTCTTGAAAAAAAACGTAACTGTAAAAAATCACATGCACGCAAGTAAAATTATATACAAGCTCGATTCAGCAGACCATCACAAAAGTTTACCTTGCGGTAAACTATGATGAAATATCTCTAATGAGCAAAACCACTGTAAGTCTTGCGCAAAAAAATGTCAAGGATAAGAAATCATAAACACGTAAGTGGATTTCTTTCCAAGCTCGAATCGGCAGAACATTATCCAAGTTTACCGCACGATGAACTTTGATGAAACAATTTTTGTTAGCAACACTGCTGTGTCTTGGAAAAAAAACGTCAAGTATAAAAATCACATGCACGCAAGCAAAATTATTTACAAGCTCGATTTAGCAGACCATGGCAAAAGTTTACCTTGTGGTAAACTATGATGAAATATCTCTAATAAGCAACACCACTGTAAGTCTTGTGCAAAATAATGACAAGGACGAGAAACTAAACACGCAGGTGTATTTCTTCACAAGCTCGATTCGGCAGACCATCATCTAAGTTTACTGCACGGTAATCTATGATATAATGATTCTGTCGAGCAACTATTCTGAAAGTCTTGTGCAAAAAAATGACTAACAACTTAATTATCACGCAAGCATATTTCTCCACAAGCTTAGATTTGCAGAAAATTATCCAAGTTTACCGCACGGTGAACTTTGATAAAATACTTTTTGTGAGCATCACTACTAAGAGTCTTTTTCGAAAGAATGACAAGGATATGAAATTATGAACACGCAAGTGGATTTGCCTACTACGAGCACTTTTGCAATCCTGGTACACCCTCGGCAGGGAAAACAGCGTTAGCCACTCATGTGCATCCGAAGCCACTCATGTGCATCCGACCAGGGGGGTCATAACAGTTCCATGGGGTTTGCTTTGCAAGCGCCCTAGGGCCTAGGGACAGCCCCGGAAAGATGCACATTTGTGATAAAAACTACTATTCTTTACGAGCTCGAATCGACAGAACATTATCCAAGTTTACCGCACGGCAAACTATGATATAATATTTCTGGTCAGCAGCACCACTGTAAGTCTTGCGCAAAGTAATGACAAGGATAAGAAATCATAAACACGTAAGTGGATTTCTTTCCAAGCTCGAATCGGCAGAACATCATCCAAGTTTACCGCACGATGAACTTTGATAAAACATTTTTTGTCAGCAACAACGCTGTGTCTTGGAAAAAAAACGTCAAGTATAAAAAATCACATGCACGCAAGTAAAATTATTTACAAGCTCGATTTAGCAGACCATCACAAAAGTTTAACTTGTGGTGAACTATGATAAAATATCTCTAATGACCAACACCACTGTAAGTCTTGTGCAAAATAATGACAAGGACAAGAAATTAAACACGCAGGTGTATTTTTTCACAAGCTCGTTTCGGCAGTCCATCATCTAAGTTTACTGTACGGTAAACTATGATATAATGATTCTGTCGAGCAACTATTCTGAAGGTCTTGTGCAAAAAAATGACTAACAACTTTATTACCACGCAAGCATATTTCTTGACAAGCTTAAATTGGCAGAACCTTATCCAAGTTTACCGCACGGTAAACTTTGATAAAATACTTCTTGTGAGCATCACCACTAAGAGTCTTTTTCGAAATAATGACAAGGATATGAAATTATGAACACGCAAGTGGATTTTCCTACCACGAGCACTTTTGCAACCCTGGTACACCCTTGGCAGAGAGCGTTAGCCACTCATGGGCATCCGGACAGGGGGGTCTTAACGGTCCCACGGGCGTTGCTTCTTTGCAAGCGCCCTCGGGCCTAGAGACAGCCCTGGAAAGATGCACAATTGTGACGAAAACAACTATTTTTCACAAGCTCGAATCGACAGAACATTATCCAAGTTTACCGCACGGTGAACTTTAATAAAATTTTTTTGGTCAGCAACACCACTAAGAGTCTTGTTCAAAATAATGACAAGGATATGAAATTATGAACACGCAAGTGGATTTTCCTACCACGAGCTTTTTTGCAACCCTGGTACACCCTCGGTAGGAAAAACAGCGATTGCCACTCATGTACATCCAACCAGGGGGACCTGACGGTCCCACAGGCATTGCTTTGCAAGCGCCCTTGGGCCTAGGGACCGCCCTGGAAACATGAAAAATTGTGACGAAAACTACTATGCTTTACAAGTTCGAATCGACAGAACATTATCCAAGTTTACCGCACGGTGAACTTTGATGAAACAATTTTTGTTAGCAACACCGCTGTGTCTTGGAAAAAAAACGTCAACTATAAAAAATCACATGCACGCAAGTAAAATTATTTACAAGCTCGACTCAGCAGACCATCACAAAAGTTTACCTTGCGGTAAACTTTGATGAAATATCTCCAATGAGCAACACCACTGTAAGTCTTGTGCAAAATAATGACAAGGATAAGAAATTGAACACGCAGGTGTATTTCTTCCCAAGCTCGAATCGGCAGAACATTATCCAAGTTTACCGCACGGTGAATTTTGATAAAAAAATTTTTGTAAGCAACATTGCTGTATCTTGGAAAAAAAACGTCATCTATAAAAAATCACATGCACGCAAGTAAAATCATTTGCAAGCTCGATTCGGCAGAATATCATGTAAGTTTACCACGCGGTAAACTATGATGAAATATTCCTGATGAGAAAATACTCTAAAAGTCTTGTGCAAAAAAATGACCGACATAAGACTTATTAAACACGCGAGTATATCTCTTCATAAGCTTGAATCGGCAGAATATTATCCAAGTTTTCCGCACGGTTAACTTCGATAAAATATTTCTTGTGAGCAACACCGCTAATAGTCTTGTGCTAAAATGACATGCATAAGATGAAAAGGTAATGTCGTTTTGCGTGGGAATGCTGGTATCGCGTTTCCATCTCCTGCCTTAATACCAGTGACTTGACTACATAGTTGCTGTATACGCTACATGTATACTTACCTACAGTGATATCTGTCCTACTTTAAGTATAAGCGGACTATAATCGGAAGGACGCATATAACTGTAGGTAAGTGTACGTAAACTTCTATACGGTTTGCAATTTACTTATCAGCCGTCAAGCGAATGGTGTTGTGTAAAAATAATCATAATGTACTAGAATAATGTCAGTAGTTAAATAGTGTGCAATTTCATAAAAAATTTACTACAATCAACTTCAATATTTATTGTTTTATAAACATGCTTTATTGAATGGCAAAAATTTCTTTTATAATGTTTACAATACTGACGTTTTCCATTGCAATAGCGTATTCTACGTACTCGCGTCCGTCAATGTCTGTCACATCAACATCACTCATTATCACAAGTATTAAGGAAGCATCATTTTTTTAAAGTGCATAATGCAATGGAGAGTAGCCATAATGGTTTTTATGAAAAAGAGTGCAACCTGCTTTTTGCAATGCAAAACTAGAATTTAACGAATTACTCAATATACTGTAGCACAGCAAGTTACATCCCACATTATCTGTCATATACTTGACAGGTTTTATCGAACATAATGCTTTGATGTAGCCAATATCATCGTCGATGGCTGCAATTATGTCTGAAGATGATAATTTTGGTGGGGCCTGTAAGTTAGATATTATACAATATTATAAATTAAATCATTTTAGGCGATGCAAGTTATTTAAGCAACTTAAACTTACTATCATTTTGACAATTACTGCTGGAATTCTTCAACGATTTTTTGTACGGTTATTTTTCAAAAATACAGAGAAAATAACATTTCCAATAACAGTATTAAATTAAAATTTTTCAATTTTTAAATTTATTCGCGTGGTCCTTCTATATAAAAAATATTCCTTAAGTATAGCTACTTACGGAATCTGAAAAGATAAAAGATATATAATAAAAAGAGAGGTCTTCTGTTTCTCGATATTCATGGTTAATACAACGTTTATACTTATAAATAATATAATAATTAACACGTCATTTAAAAAAAGAAGTACTTGAGTTTTAGAAAAAAAGCTGATGCGAAGAAGGGTTTGTAAATGCATGATCAAGAGTACCGTTTGTTTGCACGACGTCAAGTGGAGTAGAATGAGGAAGAGTTTTTAATGACAGACCGATTACAGGAGGGCGCGGCATGAGATTGATGAGCGAAAGCGGACGTTACAGTACAGAGTGTAAAGGCATAAACTGTTCACGATTTGTTTGTACAAGGGAAAGATGGAAAAAGAGAAAATTTATTTGAGACTTGTGCGTGGCTCGGGGATGAAGAATAAATATGGTGAGAAAGAAAGCGAGAGAGAGAAAGAAAAGTACCGTTGCCATAAATTTCGTGAGGGCGATCGAGAGTATCCCCACGTAACAGCGTTACGGGCAGCGGACGCATGTTATATGTACATATACGAGTGAATACCGGGTTACTGGACATTTTAAGCAAGTACTCAGCTATTTCAGACAGCGCTTACCTACGGTGGTCCGTTTATTGTTATTATTTTTTTTTGAATTATTTTATTCCAATAAAAATATTTACCTTTAATACTTATGATAAGGTAATGCGGCAAATCCAAGAAGTAGTCAGTGGATGCTGGTATTTAAGTCAGGGCCTGCTGTTTGGGAGCAATATCACAAGGCAGGATTTGGTTATGTGACTACTTCAAAATGAGACGTCATTGAGCACACTGTTTTTGATAACACACCTTGCTGCCAATAGGCTACTATAGCAACGTCAGAAATGAAACTACTCCATTTGCAGACTGATAAAATTAGCCCTTTGTTCTTAGAAATTCTTATTGGTTCAATAAATATTTGATTGTAAAGATATCACGTTCAGTAATGCATGTAGGTGCAACAGGAGAAAACATTATAAAAATTTAAAAAAAATTAGAAAAACAAGTAACGGCCCCCAAAAAAAGTTTTAAATGGCCAATATACACCCATAGCATGATGAGCGCGCGTCGTCGGTTTTCGAAAACAAATATTTTTCTCTCCAGAGCGGCTTGTACAGGTATATGTATGAGTGAAATATTAGCCCTTTCGTCCTCGTGTATACAGCTTTTCGCTCATTGCCTTTTAAAACACAGTGTTTGTGATTTTCAGCAAATTTATATATTTGGTAGTTTATTTTTCCTAGGTGATTCGAAACGTCAATGTACCCTACCCCCTCTATAGCTGCTTCTATAGGAAAAAAATAAAATAAAATAATTCTAAAGTGACGCCATAAAAGTGGGCAATTAACACTTCACTCGTAAAAGCTGATTTCAAGGACGCGACGTATACACATATACACATGAGGCTGAAAGGGCGTTGATGAAAGTTCCACATAGGGAACGAAGTTATACGAGGGTGGTCCGATAAGTAATTAGCCTACAAAAGAAAAACGATAAATTTTGTAAAAATTTCTTTTTATTTTTCAACATAATCTCCATGTA
>JAPYYV010011967.1:0-10526 GCA_030522625.1 Copidosoma aretas | reverse complement strand
AACCTCAACTACTGCTTAGTCTACTGTACTCTATTCGCAACTTATTCTAACACATGTTTTTCTACTTCAAATCATGATTTTCATTCATTTTTATCATTACACTTGGATAATTTTATCAGTAAATGATGAATATCGTGTTAAAATTTGCATAAACAGTGATTGCTTGATATTGTTTCACTTCTGGGTCCGATGTCGTTCTACTAATCGGACAATTTTAGAAAATGGTGTTTCACTACTAAATCCTTTGAACCTTTTACCAAATAATTTTTTTCTAATTATTTAAAAAGGTTAGTTAAACTGTTCCATTTCCAGCCACCCAAGGAATCACATGGCTAAGCAACAGAAATTTTTTTTTTTTGCTTTTTCGATTGTATTACTTTAAAAAGGGTATATTTTGACTTAGGTTTCGGTATCTGTTCCACTACTGGGTACTTTACTTACTCTTTTGTAAAGATTGAATTATTTGATTACATCTTTTAAAAGTGTGGATTTCAATTTTCTACTTTTATAAAGTAGGAAACAGTATTTCCCTTTTTTGTAAAGATTGAATTACACGATTCCATTTTTGTAAAAGAGCGTATTTTAGCTTTCTACTTTTATAGAGTAGGAAACAGGATTTCGCTCTTTGTAAAAGATTGAATTAGACGATTTTATCTTTATAAAAGAGAAAATCCATGAAACAGATCTTTACAAAAGAATAAAACGTACGTCTCGGTCTTTTAAAAGATGGAATCGTCTAATTTAATCGTTTACAAAGAGCGAAACAGGCAATTTAATCTTTACATCACCGATTTTCAATCTTTTAGCCTTAGAGTGTATAAAAAGAGTGCAACAGAACGATTTGACTAGATGCATTTAAATGACAGCATCCTTAACTTTTAATTAAACGTGCTTGTCAAATTTAAATCGTATCATGAAAAAATACGAATATTTACTGCTGCTATCGACTAGATCTTTTGACTTGATTTTATGAGAATCGTAAAGGATTATTAAATAGCTGATATTAGCGATATCTCTTATATATAGATAATCAACCGCGATTCTAAAATCTCTAATAGACAATACAGGATTCTTTTTTACCATAGTGCCTTTAGCTATTAATGAAGCGCGCTTCCTTATTTAACTTAAAATAATAATTATTATGCTTTGTTGAGATCATTTTTTGAACTATTAAAATTTAACGCTATTGCATTATTTGATTTAAGTCTAAAGCGAATAGGTGTCATTGAAAGTGCTATTTACTACGTAATTTTGCTTGTTTTAAAAATAATCGCACATTTTTAATTATTGTCCCTTTCCATTATTCATTTTACATTTGTTATAAATTAAACCAACACATAATGCTGACTTCCAGAAATACCCCGTAATACAAGTAATTTTATTTTAAGCAGCAATTTATTAGTGTAGCGTAATCGGCTGTGCATTGTTTTTTGGAACCAACGATACGGGTTCGAGCCCTATCGGTAACATTTGTTGAGCAGCTTTTACCTCTTATGTTTTAGCTGAAGGAGGCATAGTGATCAAAGTAGGTAGTAAGCTACAACATGTCTTTTTCAAGTCGTCGAATTCCGTCGGCCTTTTCGTTTCACGAAAACAGGTAACGTTCTGCCACTCTGCGATGGTGATGACCGTGGTCCCCCGCATGAAGATTTACGTCGTAAGATGTAAGAGCGTCTGCGTGAGATATTTGACGAAGATTCAAACGACTCCGTACGTGGTACTGCTCAGCAGGTTGGTGTGTCTCCAGGCAGTATGCAAAGGGTCATTAGTGACACCAGAAAACAGCCCTATTATTATTGCTGTGTTCAGGAATTGCTGCTAGGAGATCACGAGCAACGTTCTAATTTTTGTTCGGGATTATAGGCTCAAATGCGTGCTGATAACAATTTTGTTTATTTCATTGTGTGGAGTTATAAGTAAACATTCTTAAAGAATGGCATGATGAACCAGCATGATTAATATCACTGGGCTCATGAAAATATAGCCCCCGGCTGACCCGAACCGACAACTTTTTAGTAACAGTGCAGCATTAATGATTGGGTTAGTATCATCCGCCATATGGTCGTAACTTATTAATAAGGGCAATCGTAAATAATTCATTGAAATGCTTGATAATATATTTGCATCGAAAAATTCTGATTTACATAAGTAAAATAATATTTATCAAGAAATAGATTTCAGCTCGGCACTCAGCACTTTTAGAAAAATAGATATCAAATGTATTCTTTTTTTCGCTTTTTTTTCTCAGAGAAACCCTTGTAGTGGCAAAACGAAGTATTATTATAAATTTACACAGAGAACGGCTTGCATCAATAAACTTAAGCGTTTATTCAATATTTTTTGAGAACTAGGTCTTTTAGTTATGGTAGGATTTAAATATTTGTTGTTTTTTCACTACCAGCAGCTTGAAAGAATGAATTTAGTTTTATACCTTACTAAGGTGTTATAATAACATTCAACAGTAAAAATCCTTCCTTAGATTTATTCACGCTAAAAAAATTAAACTTTGATTAGATAAATTGTGCAGTCACATTTAGTGCCACCTAAAAATAAGTTTTATTTTTTTTTTTCTTGTTTGAATACTTTTTTTTCTGCTTCGGTTGTTTTTTTGACATGTTATATTTCAATAAATTTATTTCGAAAAATATATTACAAATTATAACTGGAGAAGGGAGACCTACATTTATCAAATTTATTTTAATTAGTCAATACTTCTTAACAATTATTTTATTAATTTTAATTCATGAATAAATCGTCAGAGCATTTCATTCTCAATCATTCTTTTTTCAGAGATAATTTTCTTACCAATCTGAGGTTATTTTTGATTATTCACATGTATGCTACTATTTTGCGTGCTATTTTGTTAGCCAGAATAAAAAAAGATCAAACAGGAATTATTTTTACAAAAATCGAGTAACTATTGATCAACCAATGTCAACATTTATATTTGCAAGTGCAGTAAGCATGAGAGTAAAAAGAATTATGACTACACTAGATGATTAAAACTAGCCGATTTGTTATATGTTCCATGTTCTGGAGATATGATTATTTGAAAAAAAAGGTGGAATTTACATACTGCGAAATGAAAAATTAAGCTATCTGTATTTTCAATAAGGTAAATATTTTGTTCACTATCCAACAAACATTTTTGTTAAAAAAATAGCAAAAGACCGTTAGAAAACTGAATCTAGCAGGGATATAAAAAATTTGTTTCCAATATAGTATTAAAATCAAGCATAAAAAGACGTCTTTGATGCTGCAAATAACCTCTAGTAGAAGCTGACTATATTAAATCGTAGACAGAGGATAATTTTGCTTCGTTTTTAGACTTTATTTGAAATACGAGTCACTCGAGCTTTGCTCGTTTTAACGGAGCAATGAATAAAAAAGGTTCTTTTTGATAATGATATAAGTCAGAGATGTGTTTAGTGTCCGTAACTTTGCACACTTACAAATCATATAATATAAAAACAGAAAAAAAAATTTTACGCTTTCAACACAGTTGTTACCGTTTAATTTTACAGTTTACTCGTTAACCCCATTTTTGCATAAAGACAGCACTTTACTATGACAAAATTGAAGCTCTGTGCAGGCCGCACGCACAGAGATCGAAAAAGAACGTCTGAAGCCGAAAGTTTTTCAATTTAGATGAGGCTTAGGGCGATAGAACAACTATATTTATTGCTTATGGCAGGCTGCAAAAGTGTTATGGGGCCTTATTGTTTGTTAGATTTTTGGTCGCGAACCATGAGGTTACTTTAAGTTTAGTTCGATCTTGTACACCGAATCAATAACAATTTGGACAACTGTAATAGTCTGAATATGTCTTTGAACTTAAAGTCATCGTTTCACCAAGTCAAATCATACAAAAATAATATTGCCGAAACCTGGGACATTTAATTTCACTTGTGGCAAAATTAGCGGTCAGAAAAAAAAGGCTCCAATTTTTGGGGCCAATAAAGCCAAACAAGTCCGATCGGACTGAAATCAAGACTTATTAGATAAAGTTCGACCTCTACGACATGAAATTAGGCACAACATCTCGAATATCGTCATTGGCTATGGGAGCCGCATAACAGTATCCATCAACAATTTTTGAGGGGATGGAATCTACAATCTCGATCACTATCGCTGTTGTTGGAGGATGATATGCTTTTGGCACCTCATCGTCTTGGATCAGCAGAGGCAGCAACAGAGTAAGGTTCATGCATGTGAGAAAAAGCAGTAGCTAGTGTAGAGACTATACACGTCATTACAAGATCCAGCGGCTGTGCGTTTTCGTGCGCTGCATCGTCCACCAGCAGTGGTGGTCATTGGCGTTCAGTTTCCAGTCCCTGTTCATCGACCGTTGGTAGTGTGCGATCATGCACCTCATCGTCCGACGACAGAGATAGATAATCGCTTACCACATCGTCCAGTAGCAGTCAATGAACCAGTATTAAGTCGGTAAGTAGGGGCTAACGATAAAGAAGAAAATGACGTCGAGGAATTTTATCCTGAGGAGGAGGAAGTGTTCGAACAAGCAGATAATATTTTCGGTATTGTAGTGATGTTTGATAGTGATACGTCATAAATTTAAAATTATGTAAATGTGCGCGAAGAATTTGATAAACGAATGCATAGTTGGAATCGTGATAATACTTAATAGAGAGAAAACCCGGTGAACAGATTAGTGAGTGTGATAGAAAAAATTTCAGCTGCTACAAACAATAACTCATTTTTTAATGACGAGGGTGCAATATTCATGAACAGAATGCCATCAGCCAAACTTTTGCCAATGTTTATGGGAGATCCTCTCGACTGCGAGCACTTTAAGCAAGCCCTCAAGACCTTGACAAATTTAGGAGATTATTCCAACAAAGAAATCGTCACGCGTCTTTTTGAAGCACTTTTTGTGGAAACGCATGACGCTGTTTCGATTTCATTCTCGTCTGGAAACGCTAAGAAAATAGTCGCAACATTGGAAATAAGATTCGGTAATAAAAAATTATTCATTGAAACAATTGATAAAGAAATAAAACGTTAGCAAGAAATGAAATCAGAGAAAATTTAATTAACTTAATTTACAACCAAATTCAAAAATGCTGTGACGGTAATAAAATCTTTGGACGTTACGGGATTTTTACACAGCCCCGATCTTAAGGAAAAATTGTTGCAAATTTTGCCCTGCTCAATACACGATAACGTCAGAGTCGCTATAAACAAAAACAAAGACATGGGTAAATCTTAAGTAGAAAAGATTGCGAAATTTATATGTATTGGGGCTAAAACATTTGTAAAAGCTGGCTTTATTGATGTGCATTTGAACGAGGCAATTTCTCGACGACCAGAAAAAAAAATAAGTTTTTCAATCTGAGCAGAAATCATTTATAACTATAAGCATAAGCAAAGAAATTATCTATGAAGCACGTAAAAATAAGGCAACCTTTAATGTTAATTGCTTATATTTAGAAAGAAATAATCATTTGGTTGAGGAGTGCATTGATTTTAAAAAGGTTTAAATGCTTTACCATTGGAAAGTTGCAAGATCCACTAGACTGTATTACGGCTGTCTTGAAAGTGGTCATCCTCGTCGTGATTGTGACAAAAATTTACGTTGCGGACAATGACGTTGCCATCAGCACACTCTCCTACATTAAATCCCAAAGAAAAATGCTAAAAAAATGAAAGTGGTTCGAGTCCAATTGATGAGTCTCCAAATTTCTTTGATTCAAGGATCTACGTTTTTCAGTCGGTAAATACGTCTTCCTGACCAGCAACAGGGACATTTTTTTTAATTGTTTCCATAACCATTTATTAAAACGAAAAATTGAAGCGAATTTTTGTTTTATTTGATGATGCATCATAAGCTACTTTGATCGACTTGAATCTAGTCACAAAATTGAGATCAAAAAGCTCCAAAAACAATGTAGCGCCAAAAGTTTCAGGAAACAAGAGTGCGGCCGTAATTATAGCGAAAATGTTGATGTAAAATTTTAAGGTGGTACGAGTATTTTTTTGTTACAGAGTAATTTAACTGTGAAAAATTCCAGCCTTGCACTTCAGACTGTTAGCAAAGAGCTTGCAACATATTGTCTTAATCTAAAGGGTATCTGCGATGAACCCTTCAGTGAAACCTCTACAATACTAATAAGGCATGATTATTGTAATATAATACTTATTAGTTACTTTTTAAATTCCACAATAAAATGGCGGTGTTACAATGCTCGCTAGGTTGGCCGATTTACGGTCATTTAGAATTAGATAAAGTTCGACAAGTAAATTATGTACGTGGATGTAAACGCTCTAATTCCAAAGGTAATGACTTGAAGAATTGAATGAAATCTTATTTTAAAATTGAATTTTTCGATTTTGAAGAGAAAGGGACGAAAAGTGACTAGAAACGAGCACCTCAGATTCTGAAAGATACTTGTCAACATGCAGGTTCTTAAATGGAAACGGATCTTTCATGGAAGTTAGAAAATACTCCCTTGCCAGACAGTAAATTACCTGGAATCTCTACCAGGAGCATAATTGCGCTTCCATCAATATGTTTACGTCGTAAAATAGGATATATGCGATTTGTTACTAAAAATTAAGATTAGAATTAAAGATCGCGACGCTTAAAGCTTTTGATGAAGGGGGAGAGACAAGTCAATCTAGTCTCAGGAGTATCTAATGTCATCCAGGTTATTTAGTGCAACAAGTTCTTCATGTACATGCATTTACGTTAAAATAGAGACGCAGCCTCATTTAGTCAAAAATACCCAGAAACCGAAAAAACAAATTCATAAACCATTGTTACATGGATGACTTTTTTATATAGTTCTGGGATAATCAAAGAAGCATCCGCGCGAGTCAATCAAGCGATATAAATGAGCGAAAACGTAAGCTGGTCGATGAACAGTTGGGTGAGTGACTCCAAATACACTGATCAAAAAATCCTACCAAAAGGAAATGTTTAGCAATATGTCGGTTTCTGACCCATTGGGTTTCTTGGCTCTGCCTTTAATTCAATCGTGAATTTTAGTGCAAGATATTTGGCGAAGCAAAATGAAATGGAATTAACAGTTATGAGACGTGGAGTTTTTTAAATGGAAACAATAGCTCAATGCCTTAGGGAAATTAAAAACTTGTGATATCGATCGTTGTTATCAGGTAATGCTCATAAGGTTAAAAACATTCAACTTTATATTTATTGTAGCGTAAGTTTCCTTTATTATGGCACGCAGCAGGATAATTTCGATGGATAAAGACCAACGTAAGAATTCTATATCGATTCCTTGCGTAGAATTACATGCGCCTTACTTGCGAAGCAATTAGAAAAACTAATTACAGATTAGCATGATTTCAAAATTACTCGCAAATTGTATTAGTCAGATTAAAGATTTGTTTTATTCTTGACTTGCAAAGATCCACGTAAATTTTAAACTTTTGTGTCGAATCTATTCGATATAATTCAAGACAGTTCAATAAATGATATTTAGAGATTAGTAGGTTCAATAGAGAATCTGGCGAATGATGAAACTAGGTGTGTATTGAAGGCACTAGAAAAAAACAGACGGTTGTCTAGCCCTAATTTTCTCAGAGAATCAGAGCAGGACTTGCCAAAGGGCGATTACAAGTCATTTGTAGACGAGGACAAGATCGAATGCTTAACAAATAATCGTATAGTTGATACAACGTCAACCTTTCTACACTCGTTGACTGATTTTACATGTTTCTCTTTTTTAGAACGACTACTTGATGAAGCATCTATGATTTTTTTGGTTCTATTAATATTATTAAAAGACATAAGTCTGTGGAAATTATAAAGTGACAATATACTCAATCCACGAGCTAAGGCAAGAATTTTGTGCTTAAATATTAGTCGAGCAAAATTGTTTGGCAATAAAATAGACTATTAAAAGGGATAATTGGTTTCCAAAAACAACAGAATTCTAGTTTTAGAGCCGTATTTACGTCAACAAGGCATTTTACACGCAAAGGTTCGACTTAACAATTTAATAGAAAATTGCAAGGATAATAAATAACCGATCATTTTATATGCTAAAAAGACACTATTTTATTCAATAATATAATATTTTTACGAAAAATACTATTACAGAAGTAGAAAAACTGTAATTAATGAATGGTGTCAGATATTTTAGGTTATCAGATCAAGGCATCGTTTGAGAAGCATTGTAGATAGATGCATACGATTGAAATGCAAAACAAAACACCTGCAAATCCTGAAATGGCTGTCTACCATCGGTTGGACTAGAAAGTCACGTTTTTCCAATCCCGCATTACGATTTAGACTATTTCGTCCCAATGGAAATAACAGTCAGAAGAAGACACGAGAAAACTGTAAGAACATTTACTGTGATAACGGAACAAATTTCAAAGGTATGAGTAAAGAGCTTAAGAAAGCATGACGTGAATAAGACTGTGATAGAATCAAGCAGAGGGCCGTCGAAAATTAAATAAATTTGAAATTTCATCCACGAACTGTGGTGCACATAAAAAGTGCTTGGGAGTGTCTTATTTGATCGGTTAAAACAGCCTCAAACGTGGTGTTCAAAAATCATATACCTAGTAAGAAACTTTGCAAATTGCACTAGTCAAAATCAAAAATTCTGTCTCGACCTCTCGACCTCTCGCACACGTATCGGTAGATCCTCCAGACAAAGAGGCCTTAACCCCAAATTATTTCTTGATCGGGACATTCCCCGGGCTAATTCAATTGAGCAAATTCAAGATCAAGAAAATTTGTACGCGTATAAAATGGATTTTAGCACAGCACTATGCGGACATTTGTTGGAAAAGGTTGCTTCGTAAGTATTTGCAGACATTGTTGAGTCGAAAAAAGTGGCATGAAAAGGAAGCACATTTGAAGGAGAAGGATTTTGTTCTGAGTTTGGATCAAAACATAAAACGTTGTTAATGAAAAAAATGGATGGTGACGCGTGTATTTCTGGGCACAGAAAATCAAATGTAAGTTCTGGAAATTCGGACTAAAGATAGAATACCCTAAAGACAAAGTAGAAAACTTCTTTAGTTTACGGAAATTTTACTATACTTTTAGTTTTGTAGGAGACGAAAGGGGGGGTTCCGGTTCAACTTCACAGTTTGCTTGTTTAACCTTTTTTTTGCATAAAGAGAGCACTTCTCTACACAGACAAAATTAAAGCTCTGCGTAGACTTCACGCACAGCTTGTGAAAAGGAACATCTGGACCGAAATTTTCTCAATTCAAATAAGGCACGGGGCAAAACAACAAACAGGTTCATCGCGGACGGCAGGCTGCAGGAGTGTTTGTCGTTTATCATTTATATGGGACCGTAAGAATTGTTAGCTTTTTGGTCGCAAACCGCGAGGTTACTTGCAGTTCAGTTCGATTTGGTTTATTGAACGGATAACACGTTTGTATAACTATGATAAACTAAACAAAGCTTTTAACTGAAAGTCATTATTGTCCCAAGTCCAATCATATAAAAACAAGGGTCAAATATTTGATTAAATTGTGTCCAAGCTTACTTGGTATCGGAGAAAAGCAGTTTTCGACCGTCGTTGATCAACAAAAAAATTATAAAGGTGTTAAATTTTTTCAACTTTTTACACTTACTTAGAATACAATAAAAAATGTAAGAAATTGTTTGTGCGCACTCAACACGGCAAAAAATTTTCCCAGACTGTCCAAGGTTACTTGATATTGACGAAAAGGGCGCATTTTACCAGCTTTCGATATTCTTCCATTAATTCTCAATATTATTACAGCACATTATCAGTACTTTTGCAAAGTTACATGGATTAAACAGCTCTAGAATTTTTTTTAAATCAAACAAAGATGGTCGAAAACGAGCAACTCCTTTGCCTCAGATATAAAGTAACCTTAGACACCGTTTGAGCAAGTTTTTAGCATTGTGAAATGCGTAAAAAGAATCATATATGTCTGTGAATTGTATAAAAAACTAGTTTAAAAAGTTATACAGATTTAACAAATTAAAAATTTTTCGAATGCTGTAGTGCCTCGTATTTCAAATAAAGTCTATATTACATGGTGCAATTACTTTCTATCCACGACTTAGGGAGGCTCAACACACCATATCGATGCCTCAATGGAAGACAATCCCAACTCAGATGTGTCACGAATACAATCCCAACGCACTGCTGCCACGAAAAGAATCACAGCTTGCTTAAGTGCAAAGAAAATAATTACAGCGCTTTTAAGTGCGACGAAAAGAATCACAGCGCTATTGGGTGCGACGAAAAGAATCACAGCGCTGTTGGCGGCGACGAAAAGAATCACAGCGCTGTTGGGTGCGATGAAAAGAGTCACAGCGCCGTAGGATGCGACGAAAAGAATCACAGCGCTATTGGCTGCGACGAAAAGAATCACAGCGCTATTAGGTGCGACGAAAAGAATCACAGTGCTATAAGATGCGACGAAAAGAATCACAACGCTGGTAGACGAGACGAAAAGAATTACAGCACGCTGTGTTGCAATAAAGAGAAAACTTACAAACAAAAAAAAATCATGGTCGCTTAATGATTAAAAAAAAGTTT
>JAPYYV010011966.1:0-10527 GCA_030522625.1 Copidosoma aretas | reverse complement strand
AAGTTATTAACAAATATTTCAAAGGATCGTCGATCTACATATGTTACTGTATTACTGTATACGGGACGCACGCGCAGATTTATAACCTAAAAAGTCGGGTTTCTCTCTCACACCCCCCACCACAGGTAGACAACCTCCTTAAATGAAGCACCTCAAAAAGCGCAAGGCAAGGGGAGCACACCTAAATTAAGCACCCCAAGGGAACATAGTAAGCCTGCTACGTCCACGTCGTTGTGTCCGGTTCGGCAGAAAGTAGGCAAATAAAATAGAATGGTTATCAAATTGTTCACAATATTTTGTTACAACACTCAAATTTAATAACCCAAAAAATATTTTTTTTAAATCTTTCCATAAGATACGGATAGTTAAATGTGATGGTTTCGATTTTATCAATTTGCCCATCCAACTCACATATCCAAAATTACAGGCATATGATCCCCACGATTATTGGAATATAAAATAAGGTACTTGCGGCGAACGGGGTATCGGGTTAATAAATTGTTAAGTTATGATGTTTCACAATAAGGAGTTTCATGATGTTTTGTCAATTTGAAGTAAGAGGAAATTTTTACAATCACCGTAGAATTTTTTTTGAGTAGAATAGGATTAATGTATCTTATCACAAATAGAATTTTAAGTTGTGGGGTTACAAAAATTCTTGAGTTTTCGGTTACAGGGTTACAAGAACATCTATTTTCCACGTACTATCGATCTGATGATACAGCGCAAATTTCCAGATGCACAGGTGTACGCGGTTCATGATCGTTGGGTTGCAGGATTCTAGGGTTCATAAGTGTTTTAGCTGGAATATTATGAGGTCGATATGTAGCTGTAAAAAGGCTAAAATAGTGACCAATTTTTTTTATTTTTACAATACACGGAATATTATAGTTTTTCGACTAAAATTAGGGGATCATGTAAGACATTGACGTAATGAAGCTGAATTTACCTCAAATTCAGATTCAGCGACCCTTAAAAGATGTAGAAGTTGCTTGGATGTGAGATCAAATATTTTCAATTTTTTGTGTATTATTCTCGTTTTCAGGCTAAAATTTTAATGTTATAAGATCCTGACGTGATGGGATTTAAGGAGGTTAGATACATATCATCAACAATAGTTGGGGGCTCTAATTTTTTTGTTAATCCTTTGTCTGTGGTACAATGAACAAACGTACGTTTTTGGGTAATCTCAGCCATGTATTTATTAAGATTTATAGTATGATATGAGATTACAGTATTAATTAAAATTTTTCAACCCAAAAATAACATATTTTATGTGTTTTACTATATAATTTATATATTTTTGTAATAGTTCAAAAATCAGAAAAAAATATTTTTTCACACGTTGAATACTGTAGGTTATTATGATTCTTTGACTCATCCTTGTTTCCATATAAAGTAAAGAGAATCATGATTTTCGCCACTCAAGAAAGAAATTTGTGTTCTAATGGTTAGCTTCGTCACATGATGTATTTGCGGAGTAGTCGCGAAAATTAAAATTTTGAATTTTCCTTGTGTAAATAAAATATTGGAAATTCATTTAGATCAGCAAGAAAAAAAATATCATTTGATTACATAAATCAATACAAGTTATTGCACAAAACGTTTTCTTTGTGGTTTTCTGTTGATTTCATGTACAGCTTAAATTAAGAAAAATGTTTTGTGAAAAATAACTTGTAAGAAAATATAACTTATTACAATATAAATAATTTCTTATATTTTTTAAACATAAACAATTAAATTCATTTCTCACCGACAGATATTGTAAAAATAATTTTTTGTTCCATTAATTACTCATGGTCTGTAATTGCACTTGAAATGGGTATTAAAAATGTTCACCCTATACTTTTTATTGTTGTACGTTCAAACCTTCCAAATGCTTGCAGACTTTATTTAGTCCTGCTTTTGTTTTGATGATTGTTAGAGTTTCGCCAGCATTACAACCTTTCAAATCCTTTATGCCTCTTATCTTCGATGCGGTGTTTTTTATATTCATCAATCAAAGATTCGTACGTCACGTTCCTTTTTTTACAAACTGGCCTTTTTTATTGCGTACACCTGGCATTTTTTAATCAATCAAAGTGACACTTTTTATTTTACTCACTGCTTAATACAAAAATAATAATACAGAAAATCATTACAAGCACTGATTCCAACTCAAGAAAAAAAAGCTCTGTCGGTAATGCCGCGTACTTCCTAAACCCCTGTCCCTGCTTCACCTCCCCTCTGAAAGACTGTATCCTACCTCCGTAAGAGACCTCGGATTCAGATTTAGCGCTTCAAAAACATATAGTAAGTATGTTTAGACGTCAGATCAAATTTTTTTCATTTTTATGTGGAGCTGTGTTGTACATGAGTAGGATAGTATTTGCCAAAATATCTAGTATGTGTTAGTTTTAATCTATTTTTAGCATGTTTTTTACCCATGTTAGAAACATAATCCAATACTTAAGATTCTGATTTTTTCGTTTTTCTGTGTTGTTTTAAAAATATCGCACACTGTCGGACTACAATAGTTCTACTTATTCGGCGTGTTACACCTTTAGCTGCATGAACCATTTTAACGATTTGTCCATTGCCACTTTTAAAACAGTAGCTGGAATGATGTAGCGATGGTTCCTAGTTAACCTTACTTGCTGTCAGATGTAATAACTGATGCATGTTGTGGCACTTTGTGAATACAAGCTTTCAGTTTCGACGACGAATTATGTTAATAATTCATAAGCTGTATGTAATTCTACGGGTGTTACAGAATCCGGCATCAATGTATAATGAGCTCGTGCAAATAACCTCCGATGTCGAACAATAGGTTGGAAATGCGGAAAAGTTCACAAAATTGGATCATATAGAAATAATAACAAGTTTTCATATCCTTTTTCTTTGAACCACTTTCTATTATCTATTGGTCAAGATAATCTTTGCAATTGATTAGGCAGCCTAATTTGATTTAAATATTTATTAAGATCAGCAACATTATCGCTACCTAAAGAGTATGGTAAATTGTTACTGTCAACCCAATTATTTAAAAATTTTTCTCTATTTCTTAAATCATTGCAGTGTCAAACATCAGAAAAAAATCCATCAACGATATTAAATTTTCTTAAGTCTGCCATGACTGATAAACTCCTACGCCTTTCACTGGGAGTTGTGTATCGACAGATTCTAGAGCATGTAAAACCATGTTGGATAAGTAGTACGTTAGGTAACTGGTAAATCTAAAATAACGTATCTAATGCTATGACCTCTGCCCGTGGTAACATTTAATCCGGAATTTAAGCATCAACTACACCCATAATATCCATTAAACTGTTTCATTCCTTGCATTGAGTCTTGTGCTGTGGAGTCAATACAACAACATACAACATAAACTACATATGCAAAGTACCAAAAAAAATCGATAATAAAGAAGAGTTGTGAAATGGGAACAGAACTTGTTACGGTACTTGGGTACGAATGATTTAAGAATTTTAACAATACGATTGTATGAGCAACCTCAAAACGAAACGCGGGCGCTTACTCTAAATTTTTCATTCTTGCTTCTATCGTTGACCTTCAATGCGCCAATGCCAGCTTTTCGGCGGTAAGACAGAGTAGATCGTGAAATATGATCTTTTATTTTGTTTGAATGGAAAATCTTAAATTTTTTAAATAAAATTTGTCGTAATGATTGCAAAGCATCTATAGTGTCATGGACAACGACAATATATTGGTGCGCATTGCCAGGCTCACTGAGTATTAGGGTCAGATCAAATTCTCTCAACTAACGTGATAACTTCAGCGCTCGATAAAGTGACTGGCAATGTAAGTCAAAAGTATGGATGCTCGGGAGCAAAGCAATTTCTGGTGTAAAGTGGCTCCATGTTTTGCTATTCCGTTCCTTCTGATTGTGGCTGTGTTCGGGTTTGCTATAAGCTGGGTGCAAAGTTCGATGCTGCCTCCAAATCTTATGTTAAATCTTATAAAAAAAAATTTTATTTGAGCGGTGGTCACCGTTTACATCGAGGATAAATCCATAAGGGTACATAGGATAAATCGCGGTGGTGCTGTTGATACTTGCACCTGGCCTATTGGCATCTTAAAACGTCACTTGACTCTTGAATATACATGCAGTCACCTGTCTGAAACTTAACACAGGCCATATTAATGTTGAGTTTTAATTGTTTTTTAAGAAACTTAGATTAGGGGTTATCTTGTTTGTGTGTCTTGAGATTAATTTAGCTGGGCTCAATTGTGTGGAATACCACTCTGGTAAAGTGACCGGTGATTAGATGCTATTTTTGAATTTCTCGTAAATAATTGTTTAACAAACTCTTTAAAAGTAACATGTGTGTGAGATCCTACCCGTAGAATGATTTTTTTTATGTACACAAACGGTTTCAAAGACTTTTCAGATGTAACAATAAAGCCGACCAAGCCTAGCCCATAGATATATTGTAAATTGCCTCCTCGATTTATATCATCTCTATGGCCCAGCCGGTAGCCACACGTGGTGGTGTAACAAGGTATTGGGTATATTCTTTGAGCAAGAAATCTGACAAACGCGGGCGACTGGTGTCAGCCCAAACTCGACCAAAACATCTGAGAACAAGCGTTCTTTGGTCAACATGTAAAACTGTAGGCTAACGCGGGTCGCCCACGTTCACGCAATTTTCGCGTCTGAACGAACCTACTGGAGCAGTGGCATATAACGTTTCCTCTAGTTCTGGACAAACGAATTATTGTCTTAAATATATCATAGGACGTCCTATAACGTCCCATAGGGGAAAAGTTAGGTACAACCGCTCTTGATAAGGGCGCAGCTCGTCCCAACTGGACGAACCGAACATATGAAAGGAACAAGCTGAGCGAGTCCAATCGATTTCAATCGAGCACGCATGCCTGACTGATGGGTCCTAATTTTTCTTGTCTTTTTGTCCTTCTCGATTGTGCTTTGTTGTCTATAAGACCACATGAAACACGTTTGTGCATGCACTTCAAGGATTTTTATTCGTTTACAGTACGTTATCTAAAGAAACAAATGTTGTGTAAAATAAGTAATTTGTTAATATAGGTGAGAAATAGAGGAAAAATAAATCGGTAGCTGCTTGTATATGCAGGTTACTATCAATGGATAGTATTATAGCTAATTTTGAAAAACTTATATATAGAAGCCCGTGCTGTATTATTGCTGTTAAAAACTAATTCTACTTCGAGTAAATTCTTAATAATGGAAAAAAATGAGGTTAAAAGTGACGTGAAAGAGAAAAATAAAGTTTATTGTTGTTTTGTTACTGTCAGACCTGTTCGGAAAACGAGAAATGTCAAGGAAAATTTCATAATACAGCTTTAATTTACGATGACGACGAAAAAACAGAAGTCTGATTATGTCTGTTCCAATTTTCAAACATTCTTGTAAGTATAGTATCAATAAATCGTGTTTTTTAAAGTATTTAGTGCCTACATAAAAAATCGCATTCATTTTAGACTTACGACATAAGGTTAAACATCCTAATAAACCATACCCACATACTAAAACCAAATACAGCGATGTGATTCAAAAGTGAGCTGGCGGAGATAACTTTGAACAAGCTGGAGAAGAAGCTTTCAGGAAAGAAACTAAAGAAGCTACTACAGATACATGTGTAGAAGACAATGAAGTTGACAAAAGATCTGAGGTCTGCCTATTTTAATTTTGTAACTCTACATCGGTCATCAAAATAAATATTCGTAGTGTGTTGTTTATTGTCAGTTCCAAGACGATAAAAAAGGTGCACGAAATCTTAGGAAAGCGACCGAAAAGCGACGAGACAAAAAAGCAGCAAAAAAAGGCAAAGGTTATCGTGTAACTTTAAAGGACAAGGGCACTAAGAGGCAAGCAGTATTAAGAAAAGCTCAGCAAATATTGGAGAAAGGAGCGAAAACAAAAAAGAATACAAATAGCTAATGCTCTCAGTTCTTATGGATTGAATTTACCCAGCTCTACAAGTGGTAATAGCACATCCACAACTGATGACACAAGAAAAAATGGAAGTTGACGGTTTTAAAAGAAATAATTACTTTCTTAAAAGAACAATCAAAAGAAAAAGATAAATAGATCAGTAAATTATAAGTTTCTCGCGCGATGTCTAGTAGTAAAGAAAAGAAGTATAAAAATTAAGTAGATAAAGCGATGAGTTTATTAATACAGAAAAATTTAAATTAATTACTAAATATATTGAAGATATCAAGTAATGATTATTATTATAACTTGGATGAGTCTCACGGACGTCTAAGTCTACTTCATTTATGATACCGCAAAAATTGTTTGAAACGTCATCGCCAAAAGTAACTGCAGGTACATCAAAGAGTAAATGTTTTGATCTACAAGGTAAATTGGTTCTTATTCTTATCATATCTTATGGCTTATGTTTCTTATTCCCTTGATATCTATTACTTTCAAATCATTATCGTACGAGATAAAACAAGATGTTTCACATCAAAAATATTCTCTTTGGATTGAGGTGCAAAATAACTAAAACAGGCTAGTAGTACACAAGAAATGAAAATATCACGAATAAGTAACTTCAATTACGTCAAATTTTATTGGCCTGATACCAGAAGCCAAGTTGTCTCTTCTTAATCTAACGTAGAATGTACTTTACCAGATAAAAAAAAACCTCGGCAAGGAGTTACGATTTGATATATTTTTCTGCAACTAATGAAGATGCTCTTAAATTTGTATCCTTATTCTTAAAAATACAATTATTGTTAAACATATTATTATAAACATAAAATCAATACATAACAATCTTAAATTAGACGACCATTATTTATTGACTATACTACTTTCAGCACCGAAGGATAATAAAGTAAAGAGAGGAAGTGCTTGCCGAGGCTTCGGTGGCAAAACTGGTAGCGCGCCTTCCTATAAAAAAAGAAGTTCTGGGTTCGAATCCTCGCAGAAGCAGGCTTTTTTCTCATTGCTCTCTTTAAAATTTCAATTGACAATTTTTAATGAAAATCGTTGTTGTCGCAATCAACACGCGCGATCGGGTCGTCGAAATGTCAAATATAAAAGCGCAAAAATTTGATGGCTAAGTCAATAATTAATATTCGAATAATTTATAATTATTCACTATCCCGGCACCTGCCAAAAATTTACTACATAATAAATAAAAACAGTTCATTATCTCCTATTTTTTCCTCTTTATATGTATTTACTAATTTGCATGTTTAATGATTAAAATCATTGACCTACAACTCAAAAATTGTTTTTTCAGCTTCGGGTGATACACCCTCGACTGCCAACCAATTAAAACTAGGTCCTAGTACACAAATAAAGACATCTGGAACAAGTAACATTGTATATGAAGATTGTCACTCGATTGGTACGAGAAGCCCAACTGCCTCTCCTCAATCAAAAGTAGAGAATACTACAACGAAAAAAGAAACGGAAGCTTGTGGAAAAGATAAACTTTTATGTTTTTACACAACATGTAAAGATAATTTTGGTTTTATTATCACTTTTTTAATTGGGAATATTTTAACAGGTATCATGAAAAAAAAAGAAAATCTAATGACAGTCAAACCAAAGAAATTTATGAGGTGCTGAATACAGATGATGAGGACCAATTTTTCAATAAAAAGATTTAATGATGAAGGACTGGGCAGGGCAAAGAAAAGAGCAATCAAATTATTTGCCAAGTCACTTCAGGATTGTGACTCTGGCGACTATGAGTATGATTTACGTGTAAATAATTAAAAACGAAAAGATAAATATTTTACTGCATTTACAGTCATAAACGACACAGGAAAAAAAAAGCATTTTTAAATTTTATCATATTTAAATCATATATAGTTCTATTTTTTTAATAATAATCTGATTTAGGCACTAGAACTGTCACAGAAAGAAACGTTTTACTTAGGTTAGTGGTATGCTATAAAGTGTGAAACCCGGAAATACATACGAGACTAGAAATCAATATCCTTGCACATCGAAGAACTTCCTGTAATACTCTGAAGAGAACGATAACTTTTCCTCTGTGTCGTTGACTTGAAGAGAGCTAAGGAACAAAAAGGTAGAGCAACACCAAGAAAATCTGTAACCCCAAAGAAAGCAGGAAGTTAGGGAGGGAGTCCGTCAAATAATAACTGCACGATGATTATGATTCAATTTTTGATTGTTTTTTTTTTAGTTCTTTGAAGATTGCTACGTTAGATACGTTAGATTACTAAAAAAAACCATAAAACAAGAAGAGATAAAGTTATTAAAAAGCAAAGAAAGACAAATATGTAAGAATTATGGTTAATTATTTTATTGCCCCATCCATACATTTGAAATGATTAGAAAATTTTATTCATCTTATAGGGCAAATTGTAGAAACTTACGAAGTAGTAAGTCTTTGGAAATGCACTTTTATAACGACAATCCAAATCGTAATTAGAAATGAAAAAAATTATCCCCGAGTGTGGCTCGAACACACAACCTTCTGCTTACTAGACAGTCGCTCTGCCAATTGAGCTACCGGGGGCTGTGAATTTCATACACTATATGTTCAAATTAATCTTATTCCCACAAGAAGAATATATAATAGAGCTATAACTAGACCTAAGACTTGTTAATAAGTAACTATGATGGTAAATTATTTGATTGCTTCCATTGACAGAGGACCTATCTGGTAAGCAGGAGGTTATGTGTTCAAGCTACACACGGGGAAAAATTTTTTAATTCTCAATTACGATTTACACTGTCGTCATAAAAGTGCATTTTCAAATACTTACTACTTCTTTTGTTTCCAAAATTCAACTTATAAGATCAATATAATTTTCTAATCATTTCAAAGAAGAAAAAAGTTGACCCAGGAGGAAAAAGGAATACAAAAAAATTAAATGTATTGGTTACACGTTTGAGCAATGCTACAAACGCCGTTAACAGCCAAGAGAAAATTAAAATCGAAGGTAAATACTCAATAACTTACATTTACTAAATAGTTAATAATTTATAGTTTAAATTATCGTCTTTTTTCAGAGCTTAACAGCTTAACGACGAGTGGAAAGGTAATATAAAATAAACCGATTCGGACTCTAATCATGAAATAGAACCAAAGGGGGTTAAGAAAGATGATGTTTACTACAGATGTCGACAAAGAAAACTATGTATAGTTATTTTTTACGTGTATTTTTACTTGTGTGTGTTATTTTTATACAACTATACAAATATCGTTCACAAAACAAAAATCGGAATTATTTCTATAGATCTCGAGGATCTGAACTTGTTATGATTAAACATTTTTTAAGTTTCGGATAGTCCATAGTTTATAGTTATCTTGTGTGTTAAAATTACTTAAGAGGACGTCGGAGGGTGAGGTTAAGTGTCCCAAAAAGCCAATTCATCGTTTCACATTTTGGTCCAATAATACTGAATGAAATCGAGTGAGATATAAGGAATCCACCTACAATTGATTACGGAATAGCGCTGAACTCTGGAAATTGCAGTAACATAATGATAAAATGATTTGAAATAAAAAAATTTACACGCAATAGCGCCAAGGCAACACTGAGTTTGAATGTTTTTATAAGGAGAAAAAAGTTATTGAAAGCAACAAAAACAAGAGTGAGCGCTACTCTATATATTTTAACAAGTTATTTAAATACTCTTAAGTTACAATCTAAATTGTAATTTCATTTTAAAACTTAAAACGAATAGACTAAAAAAGTATATTTCTTGTATCCCAATTCAGTAAGATTTTTAAGAATGGGCTAGGTTACACCAGTGCTCTCTCTCGACGCCACACATTAAATAAACAGTATGCTTCGCTGCCGTTGTTGTTGTGCTGTTGTTTGAGGTTAAGTATACTCGATTTGTTTCATATACTTCTATAGATCTATTTATTTTAAAGTAAATTGAGATGAAGTAATTATTTATTTTCCCACTACGATAATACAGTGTGACTTAGCCCTCCGGATTCAGAAGATTAGCTATTTATACATCATACATGAAAAATCCTGTTACTGTTTGTGTTTTTTGTGTATCATCACTGCACAATCCAGTATGGACCAAAAAACTGTATATTCAATCATACAAAAAATTCACATTGTTGACAAAAAGGATCCAACGAATAACGTATTATCTATACTTTATCCAACGTCTTTTATCTACTAAGTCTATGGTATGTTAACTCATTGTTTATTTATTTCCGTATTCATTTCTTTACATTCAGTTTAAATAATTCTTTTAAAACATGGCTCCAGATAAAAAATGTGATACATAATGGCGCTTACATTGAATAGCAAGATCACTTGCTCATTCAAACCACTGGCCTATACATGTATTAGTGCAAAGAAGAAAACAAAGTTTTAGCAAACCAAGTATCATTCCATGCCAAGCATGGCCAATACTGCGAAGCAGCAGACACAATTGTTATTGGAATTTCATGACTATTCTTTTTCCTCTTACTCACTCCGTGTATGGTTTAATTCAATAATTAAACATAAGCCAATTTTGGAGTGTATATTTCTTTATTTCATGACGATTGTCGACGTTTCACCACTCAAGGTGGCCTCTTCAGG
>JAPYYV010011965.1:0-16160 GCA_030522625.1 Copidosoma aretas | reverse complement strand
TACGGGGGACTTGTGGAGGACTATCGGGGTACGTTCGGGGGACTTACAGGGGACTTATGGGGGACTTAGGGGTACTTTCGGGGGACTTAGGGGGACTTTTGGGGGACTTACGGGGGACTTAGGGGGACTTTCGGGGGACTTACGGGGGACTTTTGAGCATCGACGCACATTTTAGCATCGACGCCATTGCCAGCCACCCCCATTTAGGGGTAGTTTCGAACGTATTTTAAATCTCTTTCCATTAAAAAGCCTTTAGCCCTAAAAAATTAATTCCAACGGGGTTCGATTCAGAAAAATTCACTCTATACACCATTTCCCGGAAATGCCACCGTAACACATCACCCTGTATGTTCTACATAAATTTAACAATGATTACTCAAAAGTTGTGCATGTCAAATAAATAGTTCATACTAAATTTTATATAGGTACTTTGCTCGTTCATCATCAAAATCAGCATAGGACATGCATGCAAAATGAAGGCTGAGACTTCAAATTGGACTCCATATCTCTACCAACCGCCTTGCGTTCGTCAATAATGTGCATCTTTCCAGGGCGTTCACGAGGCCCGAGGGCGCTTGTAAAGCAACGCCCGAGGGACCGTTGAGATCGCCCTGGCCAGCTGCACATTAGTAGCGAATGATTTTTTTCCTACCAAGGGCGCAGCAACCACTCAAAAAGCCCGAGGTAGGAAAAAACTTTTTTTTTTGTTCAAAAAATACAGTTACAATCTTCATTATAACAAAACTTAATATTTCATATGAAAACACATGCATACCTCTTCCTGTAAAGCCGATGCGATTCGTGAATCGAGCGAATTGTACTCGTGAACTATAGGATCATCCAGAAGTGTCTGTACATTAGCATTGGATGAGGCAGCCACAGGATTGGTCTCCAAATTCAACATCACATCATTTAACTGCTGTATGAAGTCCGTGGGTAGATCGTCAATATCAAACGTTGCGTTAGGATCCAACATAGCATTGACTTGTTTGATAAACTCGTCTTGAGTATGTTCCTTGAGCTTTCCGTCTTCGTTCATACGTATTTCCTGATTGATCGTACTCTTCTGCTCTTTAACTAGACGATCCATGACGAAGTCATGCTTTCTGCGGCTAGTACGATCAATCATATTACGTATTTCGTTTCCACTCATTTTGAGGAACTTGTTTATCACTTTATTTTTCCACGTCGCCTCATCACCCTCCTTTTTCACCACTGGTTTTTTGTCCTTAGCCTTGCGAGTCACCGTTGCAGCACCAACCTCGGCGATTGGCAGCTGCACGCTTGGGATTGTTGCTAGTATAGGAACCGTGGTGGCTGTAGCAAGTGGTATCGTTGCTGCAGCAACCAGAGGTACCGCACTCGCGCTTAAGGGGGCCACGGGCAGCGCTGTAGACGTCGCCGCGGTATTCAATAGCTGCGTATGTCTTAATAGATCTTCCGTGGTCTTCTTGTCCATAAGTATCTGCTGCGACAGCTTCAGAATATCCATTCCAGCAGGAACTATTTGAGCTGCTTGAGCCAGAGTAGTCGGGACTACAGTCGCAGCTGCTGCAGTAGACGTGGTCACGCTCGCGACTGGCACATCTGGCGCTGGTGCGGAAAGCAGTTGCAAGCCCGAATTCGAATCGGTCGAGTGCAGTAGCGGTGGCGAGATAGGCTTGGGTGCGCTTGAGATCAAGGGCGCTGCAGTAACGAGAGGTGTGCTTGTAGCTGCCGACACAGCTATCAGTGATGGGACGATTGGCGCAACGATCGGAACTGCGATCGGAGCGGCTACTGGAGCGACCGTCGCAACTGACACTGGAGCGGGAGCGGCGACTGGGGTAACCACCGGCACAGCGACAGGCGACACTGCATCTTCCTCCGGTTTCGTTGCTGCTGTGTCGTCGTTCATGCTCATCAGCTGTTTGGCAAACTCCATAGCCTCTTGCATCTCCTCGAGGCCGTCCTCGTCGAAACTGAGAGAGGCCGCAGGTGGAGGTACAAGAGTCGTACTTGTACTGCTGCTGTTACTAGTGAGGCTGGCAAAAGACGGTGGTAGCATCTGTTCTGGGTTTGGTATCGGAGGTACCGGCATAGGCGATGGGGCTACCGAGACGGGCATCGGTACAGTCGGAAAATTCATCGGTGGCATGAATGCCGGGAAGGTCGGTGGCATCATGACTGGCGGTGGTGGCATTGGCACCTTCGGCGGTTCCCGTGTAGTTGTGTTAGCGAGCATCAACGAGGAGCGCTCGGTCATGGAAAGCCTGGGATCGAATATTGGCGGTGGTTGCCGGACCTCCTCTTTTTTCTCGGGTACGCTGCTAATGATTGGCTTGCGTGGATCAAAGGCCGGCGGTGGCTGCAACAATTCATTTTCTAGACTCTTGGACTTAAGGCTGTCACTGTCGGCTTTCTTCGATAAGATTGGCGGTGGTTTGCTGAAGTCTAAATCTGCTGGTAGTTCTAGATCTGCATGAGAACGAAATGCGCCATCAATATATTATTTTAAGGAAACGGGAGTTTCATTTGATTTACAAAAATTAGCTGTTTAATTATTTATGCCATGAATTCGGGCTGATTAATAAATTCATCGTTATCTTCCCTAGTGCCTTTTTAGCAACAAATTTTATTTGTATCGTTATTTAGTCAATTATTTTCGACATCATTTTCTTTCAATTTTCTTTTTGAAATATGTTAAGAATTGTATATTTTTCAACAATATTTTGAAAATAGATAAAAAAAAATTGCAATTGCATAGAAATGCACACCTGCTGAAATTTGTTTTCAAGACATAACAATTGCACAAAAATTGCAGAGAATTTGGTTACCAGCGTTTTTTGCTGTCAAATTATAAAATTTGATTCATTTGTAATATTTTTTCACTGCTGACCAGTAAACAATGAAATTATATTTTGCAACATTAAAATTTTTGTGGAAAATAAAATCACATGCAAATCTTGTAATTATCATCATTGACAATACTTTTATTCATCAATAGTAGTTTTCGTCAATAATGTTTATCTCTCCAGGGCGTTCACTAGGCGTTGTGATCGCCCTGGCCAGATGCGCATTAGTGGCGAATGCTTTTTTCTTATGAAGGGCGCACCATACGTTCAAAAACGCCCGAGGTAGGACAATCACGTTAACAAGATCATTATAAAAATTTAGAAAAATTCATAGCATTGGTAAAATAGCTCATAGAATAGTTTACATTGCATAAATTTCAATGAGACTGTAAGTTACACAATTATGTGTGTACAGTTTGAGCAATGAATTGAAATGAGAGATGTCGTTTCAAGTTAACTTATTCCAATACAAAATAAATGAAACGAACTTTTACCCACTCTGAAAAACTTATTTATTGAACAAATATATAGTTTAATTATGCAAGAAATGAAAGTTTTTTTACTGCAGACAGCTCTTAATTAAATTAAAATGAATTATTCTACAATTTAAGACAATATACATCCAAAAAACAATTCCATTCCAGAATACAAATTGTTTGTTCCATAAAATATTTAGTGTATTATTTTTTTAATCGTTTCACTTAATTACACAAGTTTTTATTTTTAACTTTTATTTTATTTATTTGTTTATTTATTTATTTATTTATTTATTTATTCATTTAGAGATATAAGGGCAAAACCCAATTACAAAGAAAATTTAATACTTTTTCGAAAAGTGGATTAAGTAAATCTTTTTTTCAATAAAATCTGTAAATAACAAAAATGTGAAGAATTAATGACTTGCACTTTTATTAGTATCCAACTACATTTTATTTTACATGTAATTAACTATTGACTGATCATTTATTTAATTTGATTATCATCATGATTACTACAAAAAAGACAACAGTAAAATATAAAAAAAGCATACCTTTATCAAAGGCTCCAGTCCATGGTGTTGTGAGACTTGGTGTATAACCAAGACTTGGTTTAAATTTAGTAGAACTTGCAAAGTCACCTTTGGGTGGAGGACACATGGCAACAACAGGCTCAGTCGTAGTCGTTGTGGCCGATGTTGACTTAGTGCTCGTCGTCTCAAAGAAAGGAACCGAAATCTCGGAACCAGGCTCCTCTGCATTGGATGACGAGCGCGAATCTTCATCTCGATAAATTTTAGATTTCTTACTCCTTGCATCACAGTTATTCTGTTCATCCAGAGAATCGTTCTGGGATTGTTCATCAAGCATCTGCATGACGTTATCAAAATCTATAGGCTCTTCAAGTGGCGTCACTAATTTCTGCTGATGCTGCTGCTCTTCCTGAAGTTCTGTCGGTGACTCAGTGCTTACGTGCACGTCCTCAACGTGGTGGGCCACATTGGGCTCATTACCGTCACCATCAGTGCTTGGCAAAATTTGCGGTATTCCGTAATCGTCCATTTCTGTATCGCCAACGCTGTCCACAACAAAGTGTTCTTCATCAAAGTGCTCCTTTGCAGACAGCGAAAACTCATTGAAGTCGACATTACTGCTAGATTCAGGCTCAACAGCTCTTTGACCAGCATCCTTAGAATCTTCGCGAGTAGACGGTGATTCGGTAGAATCTTGCTTAACATCAGAAACAGTTGAGCTTGGCAGATCCTCTTGGGATGAGGCTAAGTTGCTAGGTGCATCGTCTACACTCGAACTCACTCTCAAATCTTGCTCCCAAAAAGTGACCTTTTCCTCTTCGGTGATATTGGACAGAGACTTTTTTAACTTGGCAGCTGTCTCAGTTATCTTCTGCTGTCTCTCCTCCTCTGATCCCAGGAGAGGCTCAGACGGTTTCTCCGAAGGAACAGGGGAGTTGCTCCTGCTGCTGTAGGGACTGCTGTAGGGACTCGAACGTTTGTTGGAAGAGGGGTACGGCCTCCCAGGGCCGGGATAACGCGTGTTCGAACCCCTCGGCTGTCCCCGATCCCTGTAATTCTGATTGGGCCGATCATTCCTGTTCTGCCTATCATACCTGTCGCGATCCCTGTCTCTGTCTCTGTCCCTATCCCTATCTCTATCCCTGTCGTATCTGTCGGAGGAGCGATCGGACGTACGATCATTAGAGGACGTGCGATCCCACTCGCTTTGAGGGGGGCCCGTCCTGTCCCACTCGGATTGAAAGGGCTGGGGCCTCTGGTGCTTCTGATACGGAGCGTTTTGGGGCCGGCCCCGCCATTGCTGGTAGGACCGGTTGCCATTGTCCCTGCCCTGCCAATTGTCAGACTGTCGACCACCGCCACTGCCGCCACCGCCACCGCGATTACGGTTCTGCTGCTGCTGGCCTGGTGGGTAGCGGTTCCCGCCGCCAAATCCATTGGCGTTTGTGCGCTGTCCAAAGCCTCGGCCACGAAAGCCGCCGCCACCACCTCCACCGCCACTCATCACAGTACCTAGTTAGCAGTAGCACCCGGCTATGCTTAGGCCCGACTTCACCACCTTCTTCTTCCTCCTCCTCTTTTCCTCCAACACCTCCACTTTCTCCTTGCCAAGCTTGCACCTCGGGCGGGCAGTGCACCAGACTTGGGCTGCTTCTCACCCTGTGCTCAGGGGCTTGTCGCTTAAGGCATGCCTGGGCTGGCCTGTGCGTTGGACACGCTCTGAAACGCGGACTCAGCCGTCAGAGGCAGCCCAAGGGCCTGGGCCCTGGCATCCTTGGCTCGGACCCGCACAAAAAAAAAAAAACAAACCGAACAAAAAAAAAAAACAAAAAAAAAAAAAAAAAAAAAAAAAAAAAAAAAAAAAAAAAAAAAAAAAAAAAAGAAAGAAAACACAATACGTAATAAAGTGCGCGTCTACGTAATCGAGGCCCGACGACGATGAGGACGAACTCCTGTTCTTAAACACCCTGGAAATGCGGCGGCGGCGGCGTCGTCGTCGTCGTCGTTCACCTCCAGGGAAGAACAGGCAGCAGATACTTGCAACACTTTTTACATAGTGTAATATAAAAGTAAATGCGCCTGTTGTTAGTATTGTAAGTATATCTTAAAGCGGCAGGCGCGCGAGCGTATTTTTAGACGTCAGCGTGTAAGGACTACCTATACAGAAAGTACCCCTTTAAATGTTCGACGATCCGGGCGGTGTAAGTATATAACATATATTATATGCAGCACACAAAAGTACAAAACGATGAGAAAAAGTAAATGCGTGTGCGAGGGCACGGCGGCGGCAGCAGCAGCAGCAGCAGCACTCTTCAGCGCTGCAGCATCGCGTGGATAATATATCAGCTGGAGGAGAAAAAGCATATTATAGGCTTAGGAAGCTGGTGCGACGACGAAAAGGGGGAAAAACGCGAGGGGCGGAAAATGGTCGTACCCTTTCTCGTCTCGCGCTCCGCACGCAATATGCAATACTTACCACCCCATAATACACGTTAGAGTACGGACGTCGGCAAATGACTCACTTTTTCTCGGATGCAGTACTTCTCGGGGATGGCGGAGAGAAGAGCTTTCACTCCACTGGGTGAACAACTTGCTGTTCCACCGCAGGCCGCTGAAGATGATCGCGAGTGTGTGTACAATTTGCACACTATATAGCACTCCTAACCTCAAAGGTGGATGCGGTGTTGTGTGTGTTCTAGCGCACACACAAGTCTGCTCTGTGCTTGTCCGTCCAGGGGCGCTCTCTGCGTTGCTGCCGCCACTGCTGGAGACGGGATGACTACACAAACATATACCTTCTCGGATGACTACTTCACCCTGGAGATGTTGCGCACGCGTGCACGCTGGATTGTAGTAGGCGTGCTTACTCTTCTTCTTGGGGTGGGTTTGGTACAATGATATATAATATTACTCTGCTCCAAACACTTCGAACTCCGAAGGTACACAATCACTCACTGTACTATTGTTCTCTCTTGCCTCGCAATCCCTACTCTCGGGATTGCTGCTTTTTTGTTCGCAATACCTAGTCGGTAGAATCGGAACTTCAACTTCAACGCGAACTTTCCGGGCACGACATAAGTACACTAGACACTAAACCGGGATCTTACTTATGTGCAACCTGGAACGTCTCTGCGCGAGCTTCGCCTCGTGTCTCATGCCGTGACGGACTATGTATGCCGCTGTAGCGGTTGTGCAGGCGAAGATGAAGCTGCTCCGAAAAAGCAGTGGTGCACCGTACCGCAGAAAGTTGCCCTGCGTTCACTCTCTCTCTCTCTCTCTCTCTCTCTCTCTCTCTCTATCTCTCTCTATCTCTCAAGCATTCTCTTTTTTTGCTCACGGATAAACAAATTAAGAATCCTTCGAACAGCGAGATGGAATTGAGAGCCCAAACTGGATGAAAGAAAATATTCGTTTTTTATTTGCCCATATTATTCAAAGCTTACTGTTTCTTTACTTTTAGCGGTTGCGTTGTTACAGCAAAACAGATAATAGTGCTCTGCAGATAGATAATAGTGATAAAAGTGCGAGGGCAAGTGCAGAGCGATTCAATTCAGCGATGCTCGATTGCTCGCAGAGTTGAAATGAAATCCCTATAGAGTAAGTATATGGCTACAGAAAGGTGTGTTTTCCTACTCTCCGAGTAAGATATTTATAGGTACTGCACATTACACGAAAAAAATTAAATAAAATGGTGGTTCTATTTCTTTTCTACGATCCGAGAAGAGGTTGAAAAACAACGGGGATTACTGTTGTATGTTGTACGAGTCATGGTGAGGAGAAAGAGACCACCGGAGGTGGATGAACGGTTTAGCGGTGGAGCATCGATTTTTTCGGAGCATGTGTTCTGCAGTCCAAGTCTCGCCATGTTGATGATGCTATAGGCTTATTCTCGTTCTTGTACTTCTTGTGCCGCTCGTTGGTAATTTTATAAAGATATACTCGCTTTGTATCTCATATTGTTATCATCTGACAATATTGTTATACCGATTAATTACTTAATGTACATACGGTATAGGCCGGTACCATCCCTGCCGTGCATTGCATAACTAATTATATACTCTCGCGCCCCCCGCACTCGTGTGAATCGTGAACTGATGGTGAACATGTGCATCTACTTAATTACTTATGAACATATATACATATAGTATGTTATTATTGTTAATAATTTCCGATAAAAAAGAAGGAAGATCTGTAGAGGCACACGTGTTTCAGGACGTCCACTCCGCGGCACTAACTATATTACGATCTTATACAACTTATACCGCTAATAAGTGCCGCTTGTGCCTTTCTTTTTCCGTTTTTCCTCATATCGACGATTTTTTTTTTTTTTTTTTTTATATACTTACCTATTCACAAGTAAGTATATTTACATCAATTTCTAACGTTATACACATATACCCTATGGAGTATAAGAAAGCTATTGCAGAGAAGAAGAAAGTTGGACAATTACTCTTTAGGGGATGCAATACTATTGAATAAGTTTCATAAATATGACAAATGCATCTCAAATCAGACTTGTATATAGTGAGGAATAAAGATACAGCGTTGCCATTATTTTCTCATAATTTTCTGGGTATTACTGTACTTATACTTATATAAAAAAAAAAAAATATGATGCGCTGCTCCAAAAATCAACGTCATTCAGTATACAAGTTGTACTATCTACTTAATAACGTATCGCTCCGATTTTTCTCCGTGTAACTGATAGCTATATACACTTCGTATAGACTATTTAAGTACACTGCCGGCCATCAGAGACAGAGACTCTGAAAATTATCGTTAGCGTTACGTAAGCGCTTGCCTAAGTACTTGCGCGCTATGTTCATTCATGATTCACGTACATAAGTACATAGAAAGAGTAAGTTATATGCAGTATATTGTATACATTTAATCATTTGCAGGTCGTTATATACGTGCAAAAGATATTCATTCATACTATCGTAGTGAGCCATATCAGCGCAATAATTTACTGATCGTAAGCCGTATTTCTCCATCGCGGTAATCAGAAGAGTGCATCATCCTCATCACGACCAGAACGAGATAACATGACGTCTCCTCGAGTTGCATGACCTATTGTCTGTGTGACTTTTTTGCAGTAAGATTATATTATATATATATATATATATATATATATATATATATATAAGTAGCCGGCTGCAGAACTTCTCCTCGAATATACCGGTCTTTCCGCTCCCTCGTGAGTTATGTTTCACAAAGAAAACTGTAGCACCGAAGCAGCTCTTTATTAACGTCGCCCAACGTTGTGTGCATGTATACGTTAGACATTTTTTTACGCCTTTTATTTTACCTTAGCGTGAACGCGCTCCCTTTCATCATTGATAGTGTACCAACATTACCAACGTTTACACATGAAGAATAAGTATATTATATGCATGTAGCATGTACACCCGATGTTAGCGTGGGCGTTCAAACCAAACCGGTCGACCTTCGATCACTTTTCGACGACGATGCATGAGTTCAAGCAGTTTCCGGAGCAGATATACAATAGGGTACAAGAACCTCGACAAGAACAGCATATATTTCAGCCATTTCAGGTATGACGCAACACCACCTCAGGGCTCAGATAAGTATATAAGCAGCAAGTGTGTTGTGCATCTGCTGTCTATTTGAATTGTTTATCAGTGTACGGTGTACCGAATAATACCAATTAATAAAGTGTATGTACGTATAATGTACATGCAACTCACGTGGTGGTTGATGGTGGTCGGGTGGTGCTGCAGCTGCTGTCGCTCAATGAATACACATTTTACAAACAATGCGGTTGCGATCTCGTGTGTACAAAATAATAATCTTTCATTCAGCCCACGTGCTGTATATATACGTACGTATATAAGTACAGATACCAATTGCCAAATCACCGTTTGCAAGTGAAATATAATATTATGCGTTAAATGCTCAGGTATGGCTGGAAACAAATCACATGATAATCTGCAAAAATTTTTAAAACTTGCGCCAAAAGCGTGGAAGACCTTCGCTGACGCGGAAATCTCGCAACGTCGCGCGAAAGCCCATCAGAAGAAAACGCAGAGTTGCAGAGTTGCAGTACGCAATCCGCATGGGAAAAAAAAGAGAACCTTATAAATTCAGGGTTAAATATATTTGCATGTTATGTATAGTATGTACACAATGTAACATAGTATATAACATATGGTATGTATGTACTATGTATGTACATACATAGGGTCGGATGTTGGACAGTCGAACAACGCGGACGCGTCTCTCGCCCAAAACTCATTTGTTCATGTTTCTCCTCCAAAAACATCTTGTACACACTTGAACTCGTATAGCTCATTATACATTTTTCATGTTTCGTTTCAGAAGAAGCATATTTGTACAAATCTACGCTAGCTTTTCTGTTTCTAAATTTTTTTTATTTTTTAACTACAAACACAATTGAAGGATTTTCAGATTTTCACCCCTTCTGTAACACTTGACTGTCAGTCATGGACAATCATGATTTTGTTTGTTAGAGTCACATCAACTTGGCAGAAAGGAGCTTGGTTTGGTATTTTTTTTGTTTTCAACACTCGGTTCGACCCTGGTGTACAATAGTACATATTATGCACTTCCATCACTTTTAGATCTTAAGTGCATTGTTTGTAGCTCTATACTTACTCCCGATTCTTTCGCAATTATTGTGGTGATTTTTTATTTAACTGCTATTTTATTCTCAAAAAAATCACAAGATTGCAGAGAATTACATGTTACCGTCTGAAAAGTAAAATTTTGAACAAAGTATTGTTTAATCATATTAGGTATGTCAAATAATTTGTATTTCTGGCTACCTCTATGTTATATATACATATACTATTATGAAATATTGATTTTGTGACTTGCAGGAATATCAACAGAGAAAAAATTTCGAAGGACAAACATCGATTCAGGCTAAAAAAGAGCACTTAGAAATGAACACAAGTAGACCTGTTATAAGTAATTAAGGTATGAGTAAACAATTTGAATTCATATATTTCTAAAGTAATGCGCGGGAAAGACTGATCAGCTGACCGGCAATGCTTTGTAACCGGCGTAACTCGATCATGCATACAGAGAGATCCGTTAATAACGGACAAAACAAAAAACCACCGCCCTTTAAACCATCTCCCTTGACGAATGAGTAACAACCCTCAGACCCCTAATGGTCAACGACCCCCTAAGACTTTTGAAATCATGATTATGGAACGATGAAGATTGAAACGACGCCCCCTATACTTACGCTTCGTCTCGTTCAAGATAAACTGCAATTGTGATTGTCTGTTTTACTGTTTGACGGTTAGTTCGTTCTACTCCTTATCCTTGGTGTATACATACATACATCATTACACAAACATTGTAAAGTTGTTATTACCGAGTTAAAAATAGAACTTTCTTCACTAAAAAGTAGTAAGTATAAGAACAGGTTTTGCTGGAGATGCAACGCCAAAATATCCAGGAGTGGATCATATCTCCGAGCGTCAGAGCAGGAACAGCTGATCGCCGTGACAGAGCCGAGAACACCATCAGGTGCATTTAATAAGAGTAAGTTAATATATAGTGATAGTGCATGCATCAAAGTGCTAAATAAAATGTGTTAAAATGCTGTCAGTCAGTGGTCAGTGGTCAGTGCTATACTACTATAATAGGTATACACAGTGTGTACATACAGACACCCACGCAAAGTAACCTATTCGCGAAGGTAGTGCTTGAATCAATCTCCATCCTCGTAGTCGTCGTCGTGGCTTCTCGACTCTCGAGTGCGCCCGCGCGCGTGAGGCCGGGCCAGGGGATGAAATAACTTCGGATACTTTATAGGTACTTAGTTCAGGTACGATATTATACCTATACTTACATATTATAATATACTTACCAACCCTACAAAACAGTCGAGCTCGGGAGCAGTGAGAGCACCTGCCAGCCATTCCACTTTTGTATAGGTTGTACTATTACTGCACTAAACTTTCGTGCAGATTCTTGTCACTCGGAAAGAGTGAACTGAACCACGGATATAAGTACTTACTTATCGGTGATCAGTGGCATATGGTAACAAAATTGATAGAGTCCATACTTACGGATGGACGTAGTTAGGTGCACAACCCCCTTCTGTCAACCTGACAACAGCAACAGAAATAAGTCATCCTCTACGACTGCCGCCGCCTAACGTGCAGTGTTGCAGCATTAGTGCAGCCTGACGTGTCGACCGAGCACCGCGCGCCGAGTAACAGTTTTATTGTTGTTGACCGCTCGGTTTGCGCTCGTTGAAGTTTGCATGTTTTGTTTATTAACAACGATTGATTGTTAACAGTGTTGTTGTTTCGTGCAACGAAGTTGATGAGTAAACACCTATGCAGTATAGAGGACGAGGTGAGTCGTGATTGTGAGCGAGGAAGTGTGTCTGCTGTGTGTGTTGTGAGGCGAGCCGCACCTGCAGGGGCTGCAGGAGGCGGAGGCCTCGGGAAGGTTGTGCGATGCTTCGGGGTCCTTAGTATTCCAACATAATAATACTTGCACATCAACAGTTTGTTGTTGCTGCTTATCCTGTGTGCTTAAAAAATAATTGTCCTGCAAGGACGATACTTACTGTGCATAGTGACATATCGACGCATAGGTGGTTGGAGTGATGCACAGGTAGCATGTATAAGTGGATAGTTGAAGTGATGTTGGGGGAAAAACATTGTGCCCTGTTTACGACTACCTAGAGCCTACCCCTGCGGTGGGCGGGAAAAAGATGGTTGACTTAGATCTCTATCAGGCGGAGGCCCTCGCGGAGCACTGTTGCAGCTAATCTATCGATTTTCCCTCGACTCTCTTGCTCTTCCTCTCTCTTATTCGCTCACCGCTGGTTGTACATGCACTCATTCTCTTTCCTTCTCCTTGTAAGTAAATAACACTTGCATTGCTTGCATGACTCACCTTACAGTTCATGCGTGCATATGTTTCCCTTTTCTGCTCCGAAATGAAATGGAGCAGAAGAAAGTGCTGCTGCACAATGCGTTTCTACGAGAAAAAAAAGAGGTACTTGCTGTTTGGCGATGACATTGACCAAATGAAATGGTATTATGGAATGTTATAGAGTACAAAGTACGAGGTATACATAAGATGATGTTTGGTGTACACACAACCATAATAGTGTTCAGAAATTCCTTTCAATACTGTGTACAATTAAGGGTTCCACAAATTTATCGAATGAGATGTACTTAATAACTATGCACTGATAATTTAACTTTTTGTTTAAACTATAATTACGAATTGCTGAACGTAGATTTTATTTTCCGACGTAGAAGAATAAATTCTTTTATTTCTATTATTAACCATTGTGTTAGTCATTTGTTCGCTGCTATCGAAGCAATTAGTATTCTATTCAAATAATCATCTCAACTCCGAGTATAATGCTTATGTTTCCTGTTAATTAACGAAAAATACGAGTTTTGTTAAAAACAGACAAAAGCAAATGAACCGGGGGCATATTATGAGGAGTGAATACGATAATAATAATAATAATAACAACAAGCTAATTTCACAACTCACTAAATTCAGAAGTGTTGGTGACGCATCGGCAATTACATTATCGCTTCACAATCTGTTTCGGGGTTCAAGTCTGGCTTCCGAACGTAGTTTTTTTATTTCAACATTGGCAGCAACGAGATTGAAAAATACTTTAATATTTAAAACTGATCTGTGTTCATCTGTTGTGGAAAACATTGACTCTTGATTTGCATCTAAATAATTAATATTTATATTTTACAAAGTGTTCCGAAAAATCACGGTTTTTAGGGAAAAAAAAAAAAAATTAAGTTGTTAAAGTCAAATTAACTTGAGCTGATCCATGAAAGCATCAACAACGATTTGTATTCTAGATAGCCAGCCAAAATTGAAACATACGTTTTTTCGTTATGACACCTTCAACAATTATGTTCGATGGAGAAAGTTTTTTCTTTTTATCAGCAGTGTTGAAGATGTAATAAAAAATCTCCAATTTTATTTCTTACTATTTCTTTTTTTGATTTTAGTACCTTATATTAGAGGAAAGTAAACTTTCGGGTATAAGTCCATCCATCAGATTAAACTTTTAGAGTATTTCCGCATCAGCAAGTTCTGTTTATAGAATTGCAACGTTACCGCTATTCGTTGATAACTTGTAAAGTAATCATTGAAGCATATACCTATCGTCTAGCTATGTTATATATATATATATATTTTTCCTTGGCTGAGTCACTCGAGGAGTCACGACAATGCAGACAAAATACACGAAATAATTTCGTAGATTAAAAATACTCACAATTGCGTACCCAGCTAGCAACAGGAAACTTTACGAACTGTTAGTTAAATTTTTAACATTCGGCGCGAGATGTACATACAAAAGATTTGATCTCAATAAACAAGCATGTACTAGTCATAGTATTGTCTACAGGCAATCGATTTTTTTATTCAGTAAATGAAGTTGTACTTTAGGCGTCGATGGATCTTGCGTGCACCGACGGTACGCTGTACGCGCTGTACTTGGCAAACGCAGCTCTACGGTGTGAATATTCTATATTATAGGATGGTGCAATATGGCCGAACTTGAAAATAAGGACCGTTGGATGTTTGAACTTTATACCTAACAGATTTTTTCAGTTAATAAGATACTTGTAAAGAAGTTAACGTTCATACAGCAGTTTTATGATGTACTTGAATAATAGGAAATTAAGATACTTAGTCAAAATCGTATTCAAAATTGAAATCCTTTGTGTCTATAGATTTTCATATGATACTAATTTATCATTCTAGCTCGAGCTGTCGTTTAATTTATGCGTTTATTAGTTTCAAACCAATCAACTTAATCATAGCTAATCAATTAGAAATTCCAAAAATTGTATTCCTAAAAATCATGTTCGCTCATGCATAATGATTTACTAGTAACGTTACTGCTTATACGTAAATAGTATAGTTGCGAATAATCCGATAATCTTTGCTCAATGAGAGAACTTATTTTTGTTAAACTACGAACGTTCTGCCGACTCATCAGTGCCATTAACGTTCCGACATAGATTATTCATGGATAAAAATAAATACAACGACACACACCGATGAAACCAGCTGTATTTTTCAAAGTAGATCGATAAGAAAATCGAGTGAGTCATGACAAGTTATTTTCGATAAAGTTTTAAAACCGCGTGTTTTATCAAATACAAATTTTCAAACTAAATGATGCACATGGATATCGAACCTTGGCTGTTTTTTGAAATAGGTGTTATTCTTTACGATGAGAAAAAATTACAGCCCGTACACTTGAGAATAAAAAAAAAAAACACACTTTATGACATCAATGGTTGTTGAAAAATAGTCATGAATTTTCAACCACGATAAGTTCGATTTATCATTTGATACAATCCACTTATTCATCTACTAAATTTGTTTACAACCAGAATTTATGTCCTACATTTAATATATATATCACAGAGTTATGCGTACATAGGTTGGGTACCTTGAAATGATGATGAAAAAACTGTCTTAAAACTGCAAGTTCAATGGCAATCATTATTTTCCAAATCAGGCATAAGTTTTTTTTTTTAAATCTAATACTATTCAACTATATTTAGAATATATAGGCAAAACTCGTTGTTATCTTAAAAATTACAGTTGTTTAAATTAATTCAATGATACAAGTTGTTTTTCGATTTTTTTGTATCGAGAAAGAACGAAGTGGTGATATTTTGAACATTTATTTCCTGTAATCAAGGTTCTTGAAAGTTTTCAACGTACATGAACTGCGATAAAATAATGAATAAAATTGTGTATAGCAACACAAAAAAGCATATATGTTTGTCATATGAATGCATCATCAACCACCAATGACCCAGTATCATTTTCCAGATATTATTCGATTTCCTGTATTCGAGACACGATCGACAGCGAAAATATACCAGTATCCACCACTCGGACGAACCATGAACAAACGATGTCCCCCCCCAATAAAAATCTTGACGTATTTATTTTTACAAAATTTCACATCAATCAGTCTCGAGATCACCAATAAGGTTTTCCTTGAAATAACATAGTCCTGATCCGTATTCGAAGCATATAGGAATTCGCGCCTCCATATAGGAATATTCCGAGCTAATGAAATGCCCGGCACGTCACTCCTCGACAGGAACACTGCGGGGGCCGCCGCATTCTTCAATTTTCGTCCTCTCCCCGATAAGAGCCCCCCGCCCGACACGGCCCATCAGCCACGGCGATCGGAAAAGAAATGGAGAGGCAGGAGAACGAGAGCCCATAATTCTTCCCCGGCGGCGCGGAACGTGTCCATTAATTTGGGCGCTGTTGGAACGAAGAGCAGG